>WUAM01000359.1:38354149-38392605 GCA_024336885.1 Actenoides hombroni | reverse complement strand
GAGGATGGAGCCAGGCTCTTCTCTGTTATGTCCAATGACAGGACAAGGGGCAACAGGTGCAAGCTGGAGCATAAGAGGTTCTGCAGAAACATAAGGAAAAAATTCTTCACTGTGAGGGTGACAGAGCACTGCAACAGGCTGCCCAGAGGGGTTGTGGAGTCTCTGTCTCTGGTGACATTTAAAACCCACCTGGACACATTCCTATGTGACCTGCTCTGGCAGGGCGGTTGGACTAGATGATCTTTTGAGGTCCCTTCCAACCCTTACCATTCTGTGATTTGCTTTGTTCCTACCACCAGAAGCTAAGCATCTCCTGGTAGCAGCCAAAGACAACCTAGATTAAGTCACCTGGATATTTTTCATCTCTTACCATATTGCCAAAGCCAGCCAGACTCTGGCAGCCAGCACGCAGCTCAAGCAGCAGCAAAGGTTTTGCAGCTGGTTCACCTTCAGAAGTTCAGCTCGAGCAGTTTGTGTCCAAAGGCCGTAAGCCTGGCAATGCAAATGTAGCATTTTATGCACACCCACAGAAATACTACCATCTGCATCCCAGAGTGAGTCACTCCACCTGGCAGAAGGCAGTAGCTTTTCTTAGAGAACTACCAAGGTACAAACTGGCAAGGTAGATGTATTGCTTGTGTGCAAGGCTCCTTCATACTGCAAAGGCAGTTTTGATCAAATATATGACCATCTAAGATCAGCCAGCACCCATCCTCCCTTTCTCACTCCCGGGTCCCTTAAGCAAATAGCACAGCACAGGCTTTAATCTGTGCCCAGCACTGCCAGGAGCCCCTAGGCTGCCCCATCTGGACATGGGCTTTCAGAAGTGCTAGGGGACACAGGCCAAGCTCTTGCAGAAAGACCCATCACCTTTCTTAGGGAGCAGCAGCCCTCCTTTCAAGCCCAGCAAGAGTTCAAGGCAGTCTTGCTTCTGCCTCCCTCACCTACCCTCTCAGGGTCTGATGAGCCAGCACCATATAACAGTGACAACTCCATCAGGCATCACCGCCAACCCCTACCTGGTGTGGAAACAGAATTAAACTCTGATTTCAGACTAGGAGAGTAATCAAATCAGTTTAATATATAGTCAATATACTGTAAATGTAGCTGAATCCTACAGTGCTGCTATCAGCCGTGGCCATCGAGCCCAGGAAACCACCTTTCTAGAAAGGCACAGAGTGGCAGGAGAGTTGGGTCATTCCCCAGATTAGTTGCAAGTGAGAACATGCACACGGGACCTTCCTCTGTGGGGTCGAGATAACCAGAAACTTGTGCTTTTTGAAAGGAATGCTAATGTGCTGGGAAAAGTACAGGCATCTGGAGTAACAGCCAAGGCCTCCTGCTAACCAATGAGTCAAGAAACTCTTGCTGACTTTTGCCTATACTAAAAGAAAATGAACAAACAAACAAACCCCAACAAACAAAAAAAAAACAAAAAAGAAAGGTCAGGGGCCAGAAGTCTGGTTCTGTGTATGTGAAGGGTCTCCAGTGAGGCAAGAGTAAGAAAGATGCATAAGCTTGCTTTTACCTTTGGCCAAGGACTGTTATGTGCATTGCTTTGGACTCTGTTACCACCCCCGGAGTGAGTGAGAAGAAACATTTCATCCTCCAGTTCTGCTACCACATTTTCCTGCACTAGCAGAGCAAGAGCAAAGCTCTGGAGCAAACAGAGCATCTGAAGTGGGGACAATGGTGTCACCAAGCATTTGACTCATCTTCTGTGGCATCTGAAGAGGAAAGTGGCACCACAGCGGTCTCCTCATGGCAGGAGCAGTCCTGCAGTTCTTTTGGAAGGCACTGTTCACTGGAGTAAGCAGGTCTGGAGATGCTAATTATCAAATTTGGCGTAAGGGTTCTCTTCCTTGAAGAGACCTGGAATAGAAGAGAGATTCATTCAGCAGCTGCCATGCCAGTCACAGCCAGCAAGAAACCTAGTTCTTGGTAACAACTATCTGTCATCTGTGCTTCATGGAATCACAGATTTGTTCTGCTTGGAAGAGACCTTTAAGACCACCAACTCCAACTGTTAACCACGTCCCTAAGCGCCACATCTAAACATGTTTTAAATATATCCAGGGATGGGGAATCCACCCTGGATCATGGTGAGCACTTGCACCAGATCCCTCAGTACTCTTGGGTAGATCCCATCTGGCCCCATAGACTTGTGTGTGTCTGAGTGGTGTAGTAGGTCACTGATCATTTCCTCTTGAATTGTCCCCAACTCTGTCATCCAGCTCAGGGGGCTGGGCACTCAGAGAACAACAGGTCTTACTATTAAAGACTGAGGCAAAGCAGTTATTCAGTACCTCAGCCTTTTCCTCATTCTTGGTCATTGTATTTCCCCCTGCATCCAATAGAGGATGGAGATTCTCCTTAGTCCTCCTTTTGCTGTTAATGTATTTATAGAAACACTATGGTCTTTTATGGCAGTGGCCAGAATAAGTTCTAGCTGGGCTTTGGCCTAATTTTCTCCCCGCACAGCCTCACAGAATCTTTGTGGTCTTCCTGAGGTGCCTTCCCCTTCTTCCATAGGCCATACTTCCCTTTTCTTCCTGAGCTCCAGACAAAGCTCTGTTTAAACACAGGATGGTCATCTTCTCCATTGGCTTGTCTTACAGCACACCAGGACAGCTGTGCCTTTTAAGTTTTCCTTCTTGAAGAATGTCCAGCCTTCCTGGACTCTTTGCCCCTCAGGACTGCCTCCCAAGGGAGGCTGTAAACCAGTCTCCTGAACAGGTCAAAGTCTACCCTCCAGAAGTCCAAAGTGGCCGTCCTACTGACCCTCCTCCTTACTTTTCCAGGAACTGAACACTACAATTTCATGACCACTACACCCAAGACAGCCTCCAACCTTCACATAACCCACAAGTCCTTCTCTGTTCATGAACAGCAGGTGTAGCAGGAAGCCTTCCCTAGTTGTTCACTAGCCAGCTGTGTCAGAATGTTATCTTCCACACACTCCAGGAACATCCTAGACTGTTTCCTCTCTGCTATATTGTATTTCCAGCAGACACCTGGTAAGTTGAAGCCCCCCACAAGAATAAGTGGTAGTGATGGTGAGACTTCTCCCAGCTGCTTATAGAATATTTTGTCTGCTTCTTGATCTTGGTTGGGTGGTCTATAATGGACTCCCACCATGATATCAGCCTCCACAAAGCCAGAGACCACAACATTCAGTGTGCATGAGCCTGACTGCTCCATGGTCACTCTAGGAGAGCCCCTGGCAGACCCAGAGGGCAGGCAGGAGACACCCCTCTACCAGCTCTGAGGGTCTGGCTGCTTCCCACTTCCTTCCAGGCTGCTGTCCCCCATGGGCAGGTCCCCACCCTCCCCAGGGCCATGGGACTCACCTGAAGGACAGTCCAGCCCCAGGAGGAAGTCTGTGCTCTCCCAGCCCTGCGTGACTGAGCCAGCTCCTAGGAACCACTGCCAGCACAGAGGACCAGCTCTCAGGCTGGACTGGTGCCCACTGTGCTCCTGCAGCTGTGGGCACCCAGGCTCCCACCTGGCCCCTCTACCCTAGGCTGCTGGCTCCCACACTAGCCACAGGGCTACCAGAGGGCCATGCTGAAAAGCAGCATCATTACAGCTGCTGCTGTGTCTACCAGCTTCTGCTTCTCCTTTCCAGCAAAGCCCCAGCAGCTTCTCCCGTGGTGAGTTTGGAAGACATAAGTCCCAGGGAGAGTTAAACACTCCTTCTTCCCTGCCAAAAAGGAGCAGCAGTTGTGTGGTGTCACACACCACAATCTAAGCACCTCTATACCTTCTCCCAGAGGGTAAGAGAGCAATTCACTCTGACAGGGGAAGCAGAGAGTATGTTCTCCCTGCTGGCCAGGCCTCCTCTGCAGCTATAACCATAGTAAGGAACACAGTTACTGAGGCTGCTTGTGCTTAGTTTAAATCCCCCACATCAGCACTGTACCGTATTTTCTTCGGATTTCATCATGCCGTGACTTCATCTCTGCTCTCCTGCAAGAAACCAACAGAAAATACATGAGTCAGTGACTGGCAATACAAAACCAAGTAAGAGGAGCTATAGCTCCTTGCTTCTTCTCAACCTGGGGAGCTCCATGCTGCCAGGTTTGCTCAGCCCCACGTCACCCACCTCCTGGAGGCAGTGGGGGTCACCAGAGCCCGCCCATGTCAGCAGCCCTCAGGGAGTCAGATACACAGCACTCCTGTGATGCTACATCCATGAGTCACCCCAGAAAGACGTTGCTCATGAGGTTTATGTTTGAGCTAGACTTGAAGCAGCTACTGACTGCACGTGTCAAGCCCCACGTGCCTCCTGGCATCACATTTGATGGCACAGACAGGAGCCACATTGTTCTGTGGCCTAAGGCCCAGCTCAGTCACAGGGAAGCAGGGGCTGTGGGGCAACCTCACCTCTCCTCCTGCCGTACCCGTCTCTTCTCCCGCTCCCTGGCCGCTCTCTCGTCATCTTTGTCTGGCCTGACAGACAGAAGTGCCTGTTAGTGGTGCTCAGAATTCAGTTCTGCAACAGCACATGGTTGCATCTGAGCTACTCCAAGAAAACAGGGAACCCCTTCAATACTTGCTTTTTGCTCTTTTTCTTACAACAGCAGCAGCAGCAGACCCCCAGCATGATAAGGATTGTTCCTCCCACCACAGACATCGCAATGATCAGGGCTTCAAAGTTCACTAAAGGATGTGACAAAACACATTTAATACACAAATACACAGCTGCCTGGAGTTATAGTATCTACAGGCATATGGCTACTGTCACCAGAATCCTCAGTCACTGGGCTGGGACACACATACCAACCAGGGAAAGCAAGATGGACATGGTTATCTATAGGTACAGCATGCATTGGCACCAGCACATACACACCAACCGAGTATATGTAGCTGCTAAGTATAGTGCTCAGTCACTGTCTGTGAAGAACAGCAAGAACACATGCATTCAGGTCAAACTCCTCCAGCAGAAATGGGAGCAATGCTGTCTTAATCACTAATCCAGGTGAACAGTAACCCCTCAAGGGCTAAAAAAACAAACCTGGAGGCTTCAGTGCTGAGGAGTAAATCCAACAAAGAGGCCATAGCTTGGCACTGGAGTTACTTCCCACAGAAGTGAGCCTCAGAAGTCATCCAAAGTTGAGATGTAAGTGGACTGGAGGCAGTTAGGCATGTCTGGAGTCCTTGGATAAGAGACAAGGCCAGGCAAGATCCATTGGGATTTACTGGCTTGGGGCCAGCCATGCTGCTGAAGCAGCTGAAGGCAGAGGGCTGCTTAATGCACCACCCCCATCTCCGCATGGCTTGGGGAATCTGCTCACCCATGCACAGCACAAAACACATTGGAATGTGGTGGTGAAACAGTGCCTTGAGCCTTGGCCCCTGGGAAGCAGTCATCCTACTCAGCTGCTGCAGTAAGAGCAGTACAGACACCAGCCAAAATGGACACATCTAGATATCACCTGAAATCCTTTGCAACAAAGAGGGGTTTCTTCCAAGTATGATTCAGACCGTTCAGAGACTTGTGTCTGTGGAGATATTTGTTTAGGAGATACTTCACACGCAGCAGCCAAGTCACAGAAATCCTACTGCACCTGAGCCTGCTCAGAGCACTTCTGATCCCCTTTTCTCCATGCAGCTTAGAGAGTGGGTCCTTTGGAAAGCCTGAGCACTGCACATGGTGCATTTCTGAAGATGAATGCCTGTCCCCTCATTTCAGGGACTCGGTGGTAGCAGGCTTATTGAGGTGCTCCAGGCTGAGCTGGCTTCACCACTGAACTTGCTTTCAAAGCCTCCAGCTACTACTCCCAGGGCAAGTCACTGCTGCCAGCAACTGTGCCATCTGAAGTCATACTGCGTCACTACCCAGGCTACTGTGGCAAGCACCATGCAAGGAATGTGGTTCCAAATACCAACCACAGACAGATGCCATGGCCTAGCAGGTCACCAGTGAGACCTCAAGTCAGCAAGCCACCAGCTCGCAGACACTTGCATTTGTCCCCAGATGTGGGCTCATGCAGTCACCCAACAGTAGGGAGGTCTGCAGGCCCATGCTCCCAGTAAGGCTTTGAGAAAGATGGTATTTGAGACCTAACTGTCCATGGCACTGTCTTGCCTTGGAGCAATGTGAAGCTTTTGCTGCCCGCACTGTGACAGACCCACAGAGTCATGTAGGGGAGAGCACAAAAGCCAAGGATCAGAAGTCAGCTCAGTGGGGGTGACACAAACCCAGCCAGGCTCTTCAGCTCAGAAAGGAGTTTCTCGACCAGCTCACATCTGTATTGGTGCTTCTGAAACCTTGGCTTTCAGGGTGAGCCTGGGGATCAGAAGCACACCTTCCCACAGAGTTCCATGGCAGAGCACTGGGCACTCCTCCACCTGATAATAAAAGCTTAAGTCACACACACCAAAAATGCAGCTCATTTAAGAGCTAATCTCCCACAGGGCTAATCTCCTCTAAATCAAGTTTTACAAGCACAGGAATGTGTTCTTATATAATGGAACAGTAGTGCTCAAAGAGGAGATTCTTTCTGCACAAGTATGGGAGTAGTTTTAACTCTCTGATGGGTAGAGAGCCCAGCTTCAAGCACAACAGATGACAGGCAATCACAATTCAACTCCAAGTTCCCCATCAAAGGGACAAGTGAGAGAAACCAAGCCTCAACTTGCTTCCTAGCTGCCCAAAAGCTGAGTCCTGTCTGAACACGAGCGTGCACCAAGCTTGGTCTAAACAAGACTAATTTACCCAGAAACCCATCAGGAAACAGAGCTCCAAGGAGGAAAGGCAGCCAACAGTCACTTTTCAGCTCCCAGAGGTGACCTGGCTGCAGGCAGCGAGCTGCAGCACAGCTTATGTAAAGTTAGTTTTGGAAAAGGGTATTTTCTCAGGTGGGGAAAGAGCTGAGCAGGACCAACAGCATGCTCAGCACGAGAAGCACAGATCTCCAGCGAAGTCACCTCACTTCTGGTTCTAAGAGCCCCCATGAATCTTAAGAGCTTCCCTGGGACAGCAGGCACACTGCTAATGGTGAAAAGCCAGGAGCTGTGCAAGGAACAATGCACAGAGTGCAGAGGAAAGAGCTGCCAGAGTCAGACGCTGGTGCGCACACTTTGAGCGCCAGAAGGATTGTGGGGGTGGCTGCCCACAGAGCAACTTCCACTCTTGTTCCTAGGTGCTTGCCATGTTTGGAAGCCTCCATCACAGCAAAGCATGAGGAACTTACGTAGAGTAGCTAAGGCCTCACAAATCCTTGCCAGAAGGCAGAGACCACTCACACTCTGACTCCAGCCTGTCATTGCTACACCAGCCGTAAGAAAGGGAGACGAGGGAAACCTCCCATTACTACGAGCAGCAGTCAGTACCAGCAAGCACTAAAGGCAGGCATCGCTTGAGCATGGCCAAGGCACTTACCCCAGCAGAATCCCCAGCGTGCAGAGCGGAGCTCACAGAGGTCAGCTGGGGGGAGGACTCTTCGGACAGGGTACTCCATGCACCTTCCACTGCTGGCACACCACAGGCACTGAGACATGGGAACCAGGCAGCACAGCGTTACTGGTGTGCAGCAGTGCTGCCAATTAAGCACACTCTGCTTTGTTAGGGCCACTGCTGCCTGCTCCCAAGGACTAGGTACCCCCCCAGTAGCAACAGGATGCTCAGGAGTAACAGTTGTGTTCAGTCAGCACAGGCTGCATCAGGCTTTTGCCTGCACCAGGAGAGGCAGGTGAGCAGAGTGCAGATTTCTAGAGCAAGTAATGATGCTGAGAACCTTTATCCTAGCTTACGTGATTATAGTAATCACCAAATCCTTTGTGTTTGCTCCACACAGCATCTCTGAGAAAAGAAAGCCTTTGAGACAAGCCACTCATCACAGAGCTGATGAGCAGGAGAGGTTTGTGGGTGCCCTCACTAGTTTCTCAGCCAGACTACCTGCAGCAGCTTTATACCCTCCTCTCCTGGTGGCTCCAACCCTCAACATCAGGGTTTGATTGGGTTTGGTCACACTAGTTCTGGCCAAACTGGTTCTGGCTATGTCAGCTGTAAGATCTGACTCAAGTTTAAGTTTGCTGATATCAAAGATAAGGCAACAGAGGCTGACAGGACACAAGCACGCATCCCACATCCACCCAGTGCCATGGCACACACAGAATGGTGGAGGGGCAGCTTGCCCAGCCAGTCCAGCCCATTCGGCTCCTTCACCATGCACATCCCCCTGACAGCGTCTCCCATCCATGAGGGAGGCTCAGCAATTCCATTACTCAACTCTAAAAGCATGTAACAAAACTCAAGCAGTTTTTACAACCTCTCCCCAGAGCACTGAGGAGTGTTTGCCCTCTTGCTGTCACAGGTGGGTGGCATTTGCAGTGTGTTCAGGGCAAGAGAGCAACCTTCCTTCCAGGAGGGAAACCGCTCCACAACAGTCCTGCAAAGCCCACACTATATTTTCAGGCATCATGAGATGCTGGGAGTTTTGCTGCTGCTACTTACAGTGACATTTTTCAGACATTCCTCACAGCTCCTGTTTGTATGCTGGTGACAGTCTACTGAAAAGGAAAAAAAGACATCTCAGTATTTTGAAGAGCTTGTCAGTGGTTTAAAACTCCAGGCTCCTCCGAGCCTGCTCCTGCTCACTGCTTTGCCCACTCTGGAAAGCAGTCACTTCCATTGGACCAGCAGCAATGCAGCATAATGCTGCTGCAAGAGCTGCCAGCTTCAAAACACCGTGACATGGTGCAAGGCCCAAATGCAAATGGAAGTCATCAGCCTTGCCTGTGCTGCCCCAAAGTCCGTGGGTCTTATTTCCCCAAAAGCATGGGCATCTGCTGTGTTTGTGTGGCAGGCAGTAGGACAGCTGGGGTCTGTCCAGAGAGACCCTGCAAGGACAAGGACAAGCACTGGGTAGGCAGTGCAGTTTGATCTTGCTGGATGATGGAGCAACTAAAGCAAACAAGCCCCAGGAAAGGAAGTTACTACCAGGAAGAGCAGAAGCAGAGGAACCCAAGGCAGGACACACTGCTTCAGCCTCCATGGCACTTACTTCCTGCTGCACATGAGGGCCATACCCTGCCCCAGCCAATGTATCCAAACCCTCCTTCAGCAGGAAACGCTCCAGATCATGGGAGCGGCACTGCATCTCAGACATGTGACCATGTTCAGAACCTGCTTCCACTCCCATTTGGCAGAGGAAGATTCCTGCTCTATAGACACAGGCAGCTCCTGGCACCAGTGCCAGCATGGATGATGGCATCTCCAGAGGATGCAGGTCAGCTGGGCAAGGGGAACGGATCAAGTCTGAACACAGGGCAAAGTGGCCCAGCACAGCCACCTTCCTGGGCTTGCCTGCAGCTCCCAGCAGCATTAGCTCTTCAGGAAATTCTTCCTATAGGATACTTGCCTGCCATTTCACTGGTATGCTCCCCCAGATCCTCGGGAATTGTGTTTTGCCAGCCCTTGACCATTTAAACCTCACCCCTGCCCATAGAGTCTAAGCATCAGTGTATTTGACTGTAGTTGAAAAAAAAACAAACAACCCACAACAAAACAAAAACAAACATACACAAACCAATTTGCCTGACTACTTAGTAACCAGTGGAAGAAGGATCACTGCTTCACAGCACCTTAATCAAGAAAAAAAATAATCCCAGAGATGCTTGATTTCTCCACTCAGAAGCAGCAAAGCTGTGTTTTCTCCCTCCAGCTGGCAGGATCCCTCAGCTGTGACCCACTGTCAGCAGTCACATATTCTGCACAGCCCTTCAAGCAACTGAGCAATTTATTAACCTCGCTCAGATAAGGGTGTTTACAAACTGCCCAGAGAGGCCGAGATTGCAGATTTTAAACACTCCAAGGAGCTGCATCTTCCCTGTTTCTCCAAGGCCAGAAAAGCACCGCAGCACCTGTGCTGCCCTTGAGGCTGTTTGCTTACAAGGAGTCACGAAACAGCTCTCACAATGCAGAATGCCACTGGCAGGCAAAAGGAGAGTCTGGAGTTTTAACTGGGCTTTCTACTGATGATCAGCTTTCCCCTGGGGTGTCCCATCTCCTGGCAGCACCAGCTGTAGTTCAGCCTTTGAGCCATTAAGTCAAAACCACCCTCTTACAGCTGTATGGGAATGGGGCATTTCCAGGACCTTGCAGCCCTTCAGGGCTGGGGTCTTGTCCAAATGTCTGATCTCAGGGGACCAGCCCACTCACACAGGATGGCACAGAAAACACCACAGTCCTCAGACACAAAGGTGGGAGAGCAGCTCTTGCTGTGCTAGAAGCCTCATGGATAATGTTTTTGCCACTTAGCTACAAGAGAAGTGTAGTGAATAGCCTGGAGCATAAGACAGCAAAACACACTGCTGATTCTCACTCCCCTCCCAACCAGAGCCACCACGCAGCCATCAGAGAGCTGGCCATCACATGGAGAACAGGTCCTTGCTCAGACTTCTTGGGACACCTCTGAAGGGGGCTGTCCCCACCCTCTGCTAGGGCTTCTCCTGTACCTGGCACAGCACCCACAGAGCTATGCTATATAAGCCACCCACCAAGAAACAGTCAGCCACCCGCTGCTCCTTACCCTCACCTGGCTCTGATGGCACCCATCTTCTTCCTGGTTTGAAGCCCTCAGTGTAAGACTCCCCCAGCCAGTCTCCCATCTCCCAAAGGAGGATCTCCTCCCAAGGGCCATCAGTGGGAACCTGGCTGCCCAGTGAGTGCCCCCCTGCCCAGGACAGGTACCCACCTCCCACCTGAGACCTGACTGAGCCATTAGCATCGTGAAATGCAGTCACATCACAGTGGCAGCTGGAAAAGCAGCAAGTAAAGCTTCTCTTCCAGACCCTAGAAAGTTCTGCCGGTGCCCCACACCACACAGGACTGCACTCTGCGAAGCTCCCTGCAAGTATGGGTTCTGCCCTCCCAGCTCCTGCTGACCATCCCCATCCTGAGTGGCCACAGGACCCTATCCAGTGACCACCCTATGCCTAGTGCACGGCTGGAGCACAGCCCACGGGGTAACAGCCAGCACCAGGCTGCTCCACGCACCAGACATCCCACAAAAGCGGGGTCCAAAGCAACTGCAGAGCCATGGTTTTCGGGTGCTCTGTAAGAAGCACACCCTGCTACCTCCACCCTCACCCCCATGCACTGAGGCGTGGAAGGGGGAAAGCACCCAGCAGGGCCGAGACCGCAGGGCCCAGACGATCGCAGGGCTCAGAGCCCCGGGGGTCCCGTTGTGGAGCCGGGCGGGGACCCAGGAAGGGACCCCGCGCTGACCCCTTGCTTACCTCCCGCCACGTCCTGCGCGGCGGCGGGCAGGGGCAGCAGCGCCAGGGCCAGGGCGGCGCAGAGCCGGAGCGCTGGGACCATGGCGGAGCCGGCCAAGCCACGGCGATGGCCGGACGTGAGCAGGGCGGGAGCCACCGCCTATGTAGGGCCGAGCGCGGGGGCGGGCCGGGGGTGGTCCCTCCCGGCCCGGCCCTGGGGTCCTCGGGGGACGGGCCGCACGGAGCCATCGGCGACCCAGCTCCGGCTGGAGGAGGAGGAGGAGGCTGCGGTCGCTGGAGGAGCTGTCAGCTTGGTTCTCCCTCCCCGTAAAGCGGGCGGAGACGCGCCCCGGGGCTGCCGAAGCGCCCCGGGGCCGGACCCGCCCGCAGCCCCCCGCGCAGCCCCGGTCCCGGCCGCAGGAGGGGGCCAGACACCCGCGGCAGGAGGAGCGGGAGGCGGGAGGCTGCGGGGGCACCCCCGCGCTGGCCAAAGCGGAGACTCTTCCCTGGAGATGTGCTGTAAAGCTGAGCGTGGGTGCCAAGGACAGAGCTCTTGGCTTGGTGAACAACTGACTCCTTGGCATGGAGGCAGCTTAGGGAAAAGGAATAAAATGTGGTTTGGATTGCCCTAAACCAAATTAACAAGACAACTAATATTTTTCAGTAAAACAGAGAGCCAAACCTGAAGAAAGCAATCCTATAACTTGAGCAGGCAGCATCACTATCTGCCCCTGACACTGCCAGCTTCATCATGGAGCTCATTGTCCATCTGCTCTGAAAGCTTCGCTCTCCCCGACGAGTTCCTGGTGTCCTCGAGAGCCAGATGGATAGGCCACTGGGGAGACTTCCTGCAGGGTGGGAGAGTAAATGACCAATACCGTTAGGTTGGCCAAACCATGGTATGTGGGGGCTGAGCTGTGGGAGACACATGATGCAGAGCAGGGAATGGGCGTCTCTTGATTTTGCCGCTGCAGGCAAGCACTCTGATGCCAGTGACTGCCTCTTGCAGGTGGTTCAGATTTTGGCAGCTCCTCAGGAGAAACACGTAGCTCTTTGCATGTAGTGAGGATTCAGGGGCTGATGAAAAGACACAGGACCTGGGGGTTTATTCATCTGAAAGCAGCTGATGCTTGAGGCTGGGCAGGCAATGGCATTCCTCCAACATTAAAGGACTCAGGGAAGTCTCCCTGAAGCCATCTCCCAGGCTGGAGACAGCTCTTTCACACTTGCTGATCAATGCCCTGACACCAGAGTCACTGCTGGACAGCTTGGGTGGCAGGGGGAAGCATCTACTGAACCATTTCTGTCTGCGGAGTGCCTCATTCATTTGTCCTGGCTTCATTTGTAAAGTAACACTTGGGCTACAGAACATCCTGGCAGCACAGGCAGAGACACAGAGTGAGCACCCACAGGTGGGCACCCGGGCAGCAAGGGCGGGCAAAGTGCCAACAGACATGCTGAGGGAGACCAAAATGCCACTCTAATCCTGCCAATCTTTCCTCTCCCTCTCCTTATTTGTCTATGAAGGGTATTTTCAAACCCTTCAAGATGGCCTCAAGTGGTTTCCAAGGCAACATGCTAAAGTCATCACTGCCATGGAAACCCTCTCTTTGGCATAATATAAACATTTCCCTTGAAGGAGGGTGGATGAGTGGGCAATGTGCTATTTTCTAGCACTCCCTGGCTGCAACAGGACAATCTCCAGGAGATGGAAGGGACCTGGGAAGGATAAAATTAGCTAACCACGCCGGCCAGTGATGGAAAGAGGCAACTGCCAGCATCTCAGTGCAAAACCTGGGCTTGTTTCTGTCAGGGGGGTCCAAATGAGAAAGATTTATTCTGTAGGGAGAAAAAGTTAAAAAAAAAGAAGTGGGAGAAGTAACGTTGAAAACAGTTACTTTTTCTTGTTTTCCCAAGTTTCCCCTTTAGTCCCAACCCCCTGTCCCCATTGGTCAGCACAGACAGAATGTGGGTCCTGGAGCATCCTCAGTGCTGGGCCAAAGACAGCTGAGCATGAGCCAGACTCTGCTGGGAGCATATGCATGGCCAAGGTGCTTCATTTTGCTTTTAATTGCCTCCTTTCTGTCTCATCAGCTCACCAACCTTCATTTCAGCCTGAGGAGAGGTGCCTGCCTGCAGCCTTGAATGTTGGTGGTGGAGCAGGAACCCCTGAAACACCATCTGTGCTGTGGCATCCCGCACACCAGGGCTGCCTGCAATGGAGGTGGCTGTGCCGTGGGTCCCAGTCCATTGACCCCTCCAGCCCCCAGCCCACCTGGGCTCCTCCAGCTGCACAGTGCCCAGCACCAGGGCACTTGTCCAAAGAGGGGCAGCCGGCATGCCTGGTGCCCCACATAGCAGGGATGCCCCAGCAGCCCCCAGCACACATCTGTCCTTGGTGCCACCCCACTAGGCCGGCTCTTGTCAGCCACTGGCCAGGGGGGATTTCCAAGCTGCTGTGAGAGATCTCGACACACCAGAGCTGGTGTTTTCCCCCAGGGTGACGGCTGCATTCATCACTGGGGCCGAGCGGGAGGAGGGACCTGGGCATCCGCAGAGCCTGTCTGTGCCCTGGCTGGGGCAGAGGCATAAACACTGCCTGTGCCCGAGCAGATGGATGGCTCCTCCCTCACCCACGCTCCAGGCAGATACCAAAGGGCTTTCCTAACAAATAAAACCCCCACCAAACGCAGGCACGTTCCCAGGCCTGGATCAGCACTTCTCACTTTCCTGTAAGAAGGGGATGCTCTCGCCTCGCTGGACTGCCTTGGCTATTTTTAAATCACTGTAGCAACCCGAGGATGGGGAGACACTGCATGCCTCTGGCTAGGGGTGAAGTCCCCCTCTCTATGCTCTCACCTGTTGGTTGCTCATCTCTGCCCTTTGGCAGGGTCTGGGGATGAACACAGGGTCCTGGTGGGTGCGACCCCCACCAGCTGGCTGGATGTGGGACAGGGGCTCACCCTGTGAACCACCCAGCACCATCACAGGCAGTCTCCCAGCAGGGCAGAGAGCCCATTTGCCCTCACCTCCCCAGGAGGTGCTGGGAGGGTTTTGGAAGGCCAGCAGGATCAGACCCCAGTACCTGCTTTCCTTTTTCTTCCTTTGGAAAAAAAAAAGAATGCGAAACCCAGAGCAAACAATTAAAATGTTCCAGCTGCTGGCTCGGAGCAGCGATCCCAGATAAAACCCCAAGGATCTGCTGGCTAAATATAGCCTGAGCCCCATAAATTAAACAAAAGCTTTTCACTGGGCTCTCAGAAAGCCGATTCCAGCAGCAGTTTTATCTATGTAAGGTATAACTCTGGCAGTATTTGTTATTATTAGTAGTACCTCCCCCATGTCACTGGCCTCCCCAACACTGTTGTTTAGGAACATGAATTTTGCAGAGCCAGACTTCTCCCTCCCAACAGCTCCACTGCTGTGGTGGGATCACACCTTGGGCTGCTTTCCTGCCTTCTTATAAGAATTTATATACCCAGCTTTTTTTTCCTTTGTGCATCTTCTGATTATTTAATACTTGCCCATTTCAGAAGTCACGTGTATTATGGGGCTGCCCTCATTTAAGGTTTGTCTCAGGCATTTGCTTATTTTTTATCCCTATCAGCTGTCCTACAAGCTGTGAACCCCTTAATAAAGTATGGCCTGAAATGCAAAGGTGTTGGAAAGCTCTTGCAGATACCATGTAAACCAACACGCTTGTCTCATCACCTTTTTCGCACCAAGATTATTAACAATATGTCATGATGTTATATGTATTGTATTATATATATAATATTATATAGCAAATGACTTATGGCTTTCTGGGATTTTTTCTCCCCCAACCCTTTAAAGAAGTTTCATCATCCTGCTGCCTTGAGCGCACGTAGCCAGCTTGTGAGCGGGAGCAATGCTGCTCGTGTTGCTGAGGAGGAGTTCTCACCATTTCTCTCCAAGGCTTCTTCCCAGTGTGCTGTGCTCGATGTGAGGAGTGCATCCAGTGCCTGCTTTCCCATCCCAGATATTTAGGCTTTGTTGCTTTTTCTATGGAATTTTGAAAAAGCATTTCACTTCTCACACCCAGAGCTTCTCCATTCCAAAGCTGAGGGCTGACTCAGCCAGCATGTAGCCCCACTGAAATCCCAGCCCGTTCCTCTGTCCCAGTGCTGGGCTTTGATTTTGTTTCTGCATTTGTCAGTAGGCCTATGACTGAGCAATCCAGCCCATGTCTCAGAAAGATGTGAGAAGGTCTAGCAGCCCAGAAAATCCAAGTTTCCTTTTCCAAGTGAAAGCACCATCTCCTTGATGAGTTTTTCGCAGGCCCACATTTCTCCCAGCAGTTCCGCAGCACACCCAGCTCTGCTGAAACCACATGGCAAAGTTCCTTCTTGCTGAGCTTACCTGTGAGTAAGGTGCCAGCCTTTCTCCAGTGCCACCTGCTTGTCTCTTGTCCCTTGTGCTGTTGTAGGCTCCCCCAGCTTTTTTGGTTCCCTGCAACAGTTTTTAGGCAGATAGCCCTTTCCTGGGCAGAGCATGAGGAAGACGAGGCCAGAGCTGCCTCCCCTGGTTCCTCCTCAGAGACTGGAGGCAGCCCAGGGACTCTGCACCCACACCCTCGCCATCCCTCAGGAGCATTCCGAAGCAGGAAGAGGAATGAGGTTCCCCCTTCCACCATCTCCTCGGGTTTTGTACCTCTGTTTGTAAACACGCCTCTACGTGCCCCCTCAACAGGGCACAAAAAAACCCCAACAGGCTATTTTAGGTGAACTCAACCCAAAAAAAAGGTCCAAGAAGACAACTCCAAGGCTGTCATGGCTATATTTAGTTGGAACTTTTCTGTCCAGGATTCAGACTCTATTTGGAAACTCTGTACCTTGGCGTGCAGCCAAGCATCTCGGTTTTATACAGTAATCCCTTGGCACATGGCAAATGTTTCTCATCTCCTGGTGGCTGCGGCACTGGCCCCAACAGCCCTGCATCAGAGGGGTTTGAGCTGAAACCCAGACAAGCTGGCTGGCTGTGGTTGCAGATTCACATCTTAGACTCAGAAGGTCTTTTAATAGAAACATCTTCTTGATGTACCTTTAAAAAAAACAACAGCCAACCCCCATGAGTGTCAGAGCTGCCCCCTGCCCTGGCCTCCAGTGCCTGGTGGGCATTTTTGGCCTGCAGACCTCGGGGCATCTCTACCAGCCACTGGCCTGGGGTGATGCCTTGGGGCAGGGTGATGGGGGGGGACGATGTGGGGAACCCTGAACCATGACCCCAGGCCTCCCTGGCTGGTTCAGCTGTCAAGGTGGGAAACAGCTTCTGGCTTATTTTGCCCCTCTCTCCACTGAAAATGTCATGAAAACCCCTGATTCACATGTCAGGAGTTCTGGGGTTTGCCCAGAACATGGTGTAGTTCCCAGTACTCTGATAGTGTTTTGGTGCCAACAATTTTGTCCTGACAGTCAGTAGGTGTCTGGGTGGTGCTCGGGAAAGCAGCATCCTCACATGCCCTGTTACTCTCCTCTACTCTCTCCTCTCCTCTCCTCTCTTCTCCCCTCCTCTCCTCTCTTCTCCTCTCTTCTCTTTTGTATGAAACAAGGCTTGTGACAGCATCTCTCATGATAACACAGAAAGTAACTGAAAGTAAAACCACAGATTCCCAAGTGCCACACACATTTCCCTGCTCCATGGCAGCCGTAAGATAGAGGGAAGAAGGAGCCAGCTGAGAAAAGGTGATCAAACATCTATTTATACAGCCCTTCTAAATATTTTAGACTCGTGACATGCATGATGATGTATAACAAAAATATCTGCTTCAAAACCTTCCAAGTTAAATCCCACATCCTTATTTTAATTTAGGAGTTCAAGGGATTTAAGGAAGTATATACTTAAAACAATACTTATTACTCACAGCAAGGAGTGT
This sequence comes from Actenoides hombroni, assembly GCA_024336885.1. Classification (NCBI taxonomy): domain Eukaryota; kingdom Metazoa; phylum Chordata; class Aves; order Coraciiformes; family Alcedinidae; genus Actenoides; species Actenoides hombroni. The sequence continues at coordinate 38,375,486 of WUAM01000359.1, read as the reverse complement.
TCCAGCAAACCCTTGGGGACAGTGGCTTTGGAGAGAGACCTACAACCCAGCACCACAACCCTGGGGAAGAGGAGCCACAGTGGGGACATGGTCTGGACCAACTGCAGCAATAATGCAAATGCATCTCCAGGGATGCATAGGACAAGCACCTTTGAGGCAGTTTGATTCAGGGATCCCTGTCCCTACTAGCAGCCCTGTGAAGCCTGCCATGGGGAGACTTGCTGTCCCCTGCAGACTGGTGCTTCAGACTGCTCAGACTAATAGGGTTTCTAATGAGGCTAATCCTGCTCACTTGATACCAAAGCACCTGAAGGACCATCCTGAGCTCTGCCCCAGGCCCAGGATCTGGGGACAGCAGAGCCCCCAGCCCCTAGATGGGTGTGGGCAGGAGCAGAGGGGTGCCTTGAGGTCTTGGATCACCCCAGTCTCACTGCTCTTCACCTTTCTCATGTTGTTAGCATCGCTGCAACATGCTGAGGATGGAGGCCTGCTGGGCACAGCTGGGAGCAGAAAAGATGGCAGTAAATGAAGATCCGCCAGCTCCTTCTAATCCCATGCAGCAGCAGACCCCACCATGCTTCCCCATGGCTCCACAGCCCCCAGGGCAGGGCTCTACTATCAAAGTTCAGCTCATGCCAGCAGGCTGTGCTGGGACTGCGTGATCCCATTCTCCAGTCTGAGGCACTTGTCTGCTTCCCCTCCCTTAGGGGCGGCAGCATGCAGGGTCCCTCACAGGCACCATGGTGCTCGGTTCTTCTCTTTGCCCAGCAATGTTTGCCCCAGCTCTGGTGGGAGAAGAAGCCTGGGAATGGATGACAGAATCCATTCCTGCAACGCCCAAACATCAGCTGGATCTGAGCCAAACTTTGCAGAGTAGTTTAAACACCTGCTAGCGTGTTCCCTACAGCTTTGTGATTCATCGACAGCCACTCAGTTCAGCTCTACCCTTTCATCTCCCACAATGTGGCATTTCCCTAAATTACATTGGCTTTTTCTGCCACTATTGCACACCTACAGGTACAGAGCTTCCCTCACAGACACTTTCTATACAGTGCCATCCTGCTTTAGAAGTGCGGGCTGCCTCCATGCCTCATTCTGCTTTTGGGTGAGACACAGGTTTGTCACTGAAGGTTTGATCACCACTGTCTCCCCACAATCCCTCTTCCTGGAGGACAAGAGGTCTTCACACCATGGTTATTGCCCCACACAGCCACCCGTGTCCCTTGTGGTGCAGTGATGCAGGACAAGAAGGATGGAGATTCGGATAAAGGTCCAGATGCTCATCATAGATGAAAGGCTGGTGGAAAACCTGGGTGGGCCATCCAGGCCTGTGGTTAAGGACACAGGATCCATCTGCACACTCCCAGAGTGATGGGAATGTCTGTGGAAACCAGCTCCAGGCTTTTTGCAGGCTGTGCAGGATCTGTACATTCCAGGAGGTGGAATGAGTTTCCGAGGAGCTCTGCTGTGCAGAAATAATTTTTGCTGTAATTCTGTTTTTTCCTCAGCCTCAGCCTGGGAAGTTTAAGCTCACAGTGTCAAATGCTGCCCCAGTGTGTTTATTAGTGCTGATTGTAAAACCTTGGCAAAAGCATTCACCATCAGATCTGCAGAAATCCTGCCGGATCTGCTGGCTTCCAACCAGATGGGTCTTATTAAGAGATGTCACACCACTAACAACATCTGACAGCTCTTTGACTCCCTTCATTGCTCTACTCTGTGCACTCCAAGCAAGGCAACAGCCTGAGTTGAGAGCCAAGAGGAGGAAGGAGCCCACTGTTCCTATGCCTGCCCTAAGGACATGGAGCTGGCGCTCTGCCTCAGCATGGGATCTCACACCCCAGATTTACTTTGTGCTCCTTACCTGCCCTCCTCCTCCCACCTCCCTTTTCCTGCTGGAGGCACCCAATCTCCACCTGGAGACTGCAGGTGATATATTGGTATCTCCATATAAGAGTTTTTCCATAGATTTTGTTGAATGTGTGATTTTTTTCATCATGATATTTACTCAAGTTAAAACAACCCCTGGAAGCACAGATATGGCAGTCTAGAGCACACCTTTCTACGTGTTTTAACAGCACAATCTCACAACATCAGCAGATGCAGGCAGAGCACTTCCTGCATGACTGTGCTGAAGCATCCCTTGTGTCTTTGCTCTGCACTTACACTGCCAAGATGTAATTTTGAGGGGTAACACGATTGGGACATGGATGGGAAAGTGTGATGTTGCGCCCTGCATTTCAGGTGTGCAGCCATCCTTGGTGCTCTCTGTTGACAGCTTCTGAGGCCATGATGCTATGATGCTGTCCCTTTCTGAGCCATTGTATTGTAACTATGGTCATCATCTTTTACGCTCAGGGTCTCTCAAGGGGAAACATGACAGATCTGATGTTTAGCAGAGCACCCATGGGTGCTCCGATTTGGCTCATAGGACTGCTACTGGTCACCCAGCTCCCTCTCATGTGGGTTCCTCCAGTCCCATGCTGAGCACTCAGGCTCAGAAGGAGCCTGTGCACCACTGGCTCCCTGTGGTCTGGTCACCGTCTCAGCATGAGGTCCTCCTCCATCCTCGGGGAGAACACCACCCAAATCCCTGACTCACTCACACCATCTTTCCACTACCTCAGGCTGGCTCCATGCAGGATCATGGCTGGGGCAAGAGCTGTGCAGCCTTGGAGAGCTGCAGCTGGCACCGTTGCACGTATTCCCTCTGACTGCATTACTGCAGTTCTCCTTTGCTTCCTGTCAGTGCTTCCCCAGGTAATGCACCAGCCCCATAGATTCCAAAATCAGGACTATTTCACCCTCCAGTCATCCTGCCTAAAAATCATGCTCCAGGGGAGAGCTAGATAGTTTGGTCTCCAGGCACAGGAGGCAGGGATAGAGTGAGCTGGCAGCCAGCAGCAGAGATGCTGCTGTTTTCCCTCTGACACACAACAGCCCCAGGCAAGAGAAAAGCCTGCTGGGGTAGAACCAAGTTTTTGGGGAGGACACATGGTAATGAAAGCAGCAGGCTATCCTGCCTGTGTCTAGGGACACTAGGAACAGGAGCCCTAGTGTGACCCCCCAGGGCACCCCACATCACCATGACCAACAGATGGAAAAGGGCCAGTTCAGCTGTGCTGGTGTCTCTGAGCTCTGCAGATGAGTCCTTCCCAGGGGACATCCCATCCCTGATGCGTTTTCTAATTTCCAGCCTAATCTGCCACACTTCAGGCTCACCACAACTTAATATAATGCTGGCAACCACCCGACCACCCGTGGGCAGGAGCAGGAGAGCTCGTCCTCCCTGCCCATCTGTGGGGCACCACTGCTGAGCAGAAAGCTGTAAATAAAGAATGTTGGCCTGGAAATTTCTCAAGTGTTTTTTGGTTGCTTGATTGGTTCTTTTACCTTCTGAAATTTACCATCTTTCCTTTGGTCACTGAGAAATAGCTGGGGAGGAGCGGTGAAGGGAGGGCAAACAACTTGCTGAGAGGCCTGTTTCTCTTTGAAGTAAGAGCTGGGGCTGGGGGCAGCCTGGCTTGTTTTAATCGTATCTCAGTTCTGGTGCTCATTACTCAGAGCCCTAATGGGCTCTGCAGTTCCCACTTGTAATCACACGTTCAGTAAAATAATCAAGTTACAACGGCTAGGGATTCCTTCTTCCCTACAGAGCCATAGGAGGTGGCTCTACAACTGAGTTAGCAGCAAACCTCAGTGTTGCCTTGGTTCAACATTTCAAGAGCAAATTAACCAGACTTAAAGCAAGAATAGAGCTGATAAAAATGCCACAAATCTGTCCGGAAGATGAAAAGACATTTTTAACCTCTCCTTTGCTTGTCACACTGAGAAAGACATCCTTTTCCCCTTTGGGTGGCCCCAAAATAAGGCTTAGCCCTGATTTTGTGCCTGTGCCTGAACCTCTGGGAACAGCGGGGTCTGTACATCAATGCCCGACTTGGAGGGCAATGGCTTTGCAGCGCATCCATCTCCTCACACCATCCAGTGTTCCAGTCCCATAGGTGCTGGGCAGAGCGGGCAGAGAAGGCATTTCAGCCCCCAAAGCTGTGGGGACCTGCACTTTCTGCCTATTGCTTTGCCCACCTCTTGCCTGCTCGTCCCCACTGGGGTTTGGGCCCTGTCAAGGGGAAAGCAGTGAAAAAGAAGAAATTACTGAGCATCAGAACAAGGAATCATTTAAGAAGGACAACTTTTGCCAGGCAAAATGTGATGGCTTTTTTGGATGGGGCTAGAAAACAGGGCTGCAGCAGTAATTAATCCATCTTTCGGCACATCGCTTGCATTAATCTGGAGAGCAAGGCTAGACCAGACCTGGCCTAGAGTCACAGGGCTTGGCAGGAGCGCTTCTCCAAGGAGGCACGGGCAGCCATGGTTGTGGGGTCTCTGGTGGGTGGTGGATCCAGTGTCTTTCCCATTAAGAAAGTCAATCCAGAGGGTGAATCCGCTGCCAACAGCCCTTCAAGGGAGCTGGGAATGTGCTGAGACACAGCATGCAGATCTGCAAGATATAGACATCGTCACCAGGGCTTGTGCCTAATCATAATCATTTTGTCTCTCTACCATTTTAATTTACTAATTAAATGCAGTATGGGGGAGTACAGCATCCCGCCTGGGCCTTTGGAGTCTCATGGTTGAGCTGGATTCCCTGCCTGACAAAAAATACTCATGCATCACTCATGCAGGGCCATTTCCAAGAACTGGCAAAAGCTGCATGAGCTGTCAGCCTCAGCACCCCAGCCAGGAGCCCCAACCCATCTCTCTGGGGTCCCAGCCAGGAGGGGGAGGGGGGGGGAAGTGGGGCTGGGACTGGAGAGATCCCAGGCGTAGAGCAGGAACATCATACGGGACCAACACACAGAGAGCACCTATAGCTGTGTATTCTGCTCCTCTCTGCTTGTTTCTCTCGAGAAAGTTCAGTCTCATCTGTCAGTCCCCTTCTGTTGCTTTTTGAAGTTGGAGAACTACGTACATGGACGATGTCTCTAATTAATATAAATATAGCGAAACATAAATAATAGACATGCCTGAAATAGCGTCACCCTGAGCAGGCAGGCATACGCGTCATGGAAAGAAAATAAAAATGCTTTTTATGTTTTGGCATTTTTTTTGTTTGTTTGTTTTTGGTGGTTTTTTCTGTTCCTTAGGCAAGAGCAACCTTTGCCATGGGTAAAACCACACAAAAGCAGGAGAGACCGAGGTTCAGGAGGGTAAAAAAGCCATAGGGATGTGCGTGGGACGGGACCTGGACAGGGAAGAGGATGGCGACAGGGAACGGCCGGGCTGCGGGCCACTGTGCGGAGCCGGTGGGAGTCCTGCCGCTACGGGGGTGGTGCTAATTCGTAATAAATTTGTTTTATTATGGGAACGCGTCTCTCGGTCCTCCCCGCAGGTCGGCTGCTCCCCGCCACGGCGCTTCTCGGCGCTGCCCCGAGCCCGAGGAGGGGCTGAGGCACGGTCGGAGCCGCCGGGCTCTTCCCTCCTCCTCCTCCTCCTTCTCCTCCTCCCCGCGGCCGCCCGCCGGTGCTGGCGGAGACGGGCGGAGCGGAGCGGAGCGGCACGGCGCGGGCCCGAGCCCGCTCGCATCCCCCCGCCCGGCTCCGCCTCGCCGAGGGAGCGGGGAGCTGCCAGCCGGCCCGGCGAGGCTGGCAACCGGCAGCCCCGGAGCCACCGCCGCCGGAGCGACCCGCCCGGCCCCGCCGGCCGCCGCCGATGGCACCGCGCTGCCGCCGCCAAGTAAGGGGACAGCGGCGAGGGGACGCGGGGCTGCGGCAAGACCGGGGGGGGGGGCGGGGGTCACCGGGGAACCGCGATGGGCTCGCCCCTCTCCAGCCGTGGGAAAATACGCCGACCCACGCGGGACAGCCGCTCGCCCAGCCGCGACCTCTCGCTCCGACCGGGAGCGATTTGGTGGCGTTCGCCACCCTCCCCGCCTGCCCGGCACGGTGCCCTCGGAGTCCGTGACGCCCCCCGGGTTGGTCCCAGCCCTGTCCCGAGACCTTTGGGATGAGTTTGAAGGGTTTGGGAAGCGGGCTCTTGCAGTCAAGGAGCGGGGCAGCGCTGGGGCATAGGAGCTGGGGTCCCGGGGTGCCCGGGCAGGGGGCTTGACCCCTGGGAAAATCTTCCCTAAGGGTCGGGAAGGACAGGGCAGCATCCCCTTGTGCCCCAGGGTGGAGAAGATGGCTGCCACAGAGCTTTTAACGCAACCTGGGGAGGCTATGGAATCGTCACTGGTGTCTCAGCATGTGTAGGTTCTCAGCTTTGCTATAAAACCACATACCGTTTTAATGGGCAGAGAAACAACCCGACTAAGTCATTCCCTCACATTACCAGGCAGGAAAACCTCATTAGTTTCCTTCTCATTACGTAAAAACTGCTGAGACTCTTTGCTTTGGAGGACAGGAGGACCAAGGAGGTGTTCAGCATACCTGGCCTGCAGAAGGAGGCTGGCTGCAACTCGTTCTTCAGGTTGTTTCAGGGGGTGAAAGGGGAGAACACATTTCAAAGCTACAGAAAGCAGTGTTATCCCATGCAAGGTGCAATTAACCCACAGGACTCGCTGCCACAGGATTCCTGTGAGGAGGGAGCCAGGGCTTCCCTCCTCCGATGGAGCCGGGAGCCCAAGGAGGATCCCAGCCCCCAGGCTGCAGGGCCAGCCACTGCCTCCCCATCTGGTGTAGGAAGGGGCTTTTCCATGAGATAATCTCTGGTTTGGCTGGGACCTGCAGGAAAGGTGGCTAGGGGATGGGTCTCACTCAAAAGGCGTCCTGGCTTGGATCCAGTCAGCTCCAAACTCAACCAACAGAATTATGCTCTAAAAAGGCAACAGTAGCAAATTGGGAAGTTGTTGATGTCCCCAGGGTGTGACCTGAGCTGTCCTGGCCCTGGTGGGCTGATGGGGGAGGGTGGTGGCGGTCTGGGGTGAGGTCCAGGGATGCTGTGCTGGGTCCCTGCTGTTTCTACACTGCTGGGCTGAGTCAAGTTCTCATAGCTCCCAGATAGGAGTCAATAAAGTCCTCAGCTCAAGTGCAGGACCAGAGGGCTGGCCACAGCCACCCTCCACTGCCCGTACCACTGCCCAGCTCTGCGGGAGAGAGCACCCGCCACGAGAAGAGCTGGTCACAGTGGCAGCAGGTGTCTCTTCACCCCAGCTTTATTGGTCCTCCAAGCAACGGTAGTTAGGAAGAGGGGAGCATCTCTTAGCAAAATGTTGCTCACTTGCTTAAAAGCTGCCAGGGAAGGGTGTTCTGAACCTGGGAGTGGGCGTGGAGGCCCAGCAAGGTGCTCCTGGCAGATGTGTTCATGCGGGATTTGGGGTTGTGTACCAACAACCATCTCTGTGTTTGCTGGACTGCTGCTGAAGGCAGGGTAGTGGGCAGCCAGCACAACACACCAAAGAGCAGCTACTCCAGGTGGGAAGGAGCACCTCTCCTCCCACAAGAGGTGTTTGGGGCCAGTAGGTATGGGTTCATTGGCAGCTGCCTGCCTGAGTGCTCTGGGCACCCCTGCCAGCATATTTTGTTGCTCTGGTGCCAAAAGGGTGGTTGGCACCCAAAGCAAAGTTGGTGTAAGGTACCTGGACAGTGTGCCCAGCTCTGAATGGGTGGGCAAAGGGCTGGGGGAACATGTAGAAAACAACAGGCAGAGAGAATGGAAAAAACAGATCCTGAGCGTCCTCTCAGGCTGGCAAAATGCAGAAAAGTGCATTCTCCTGCCATTGCAGAAAATAGTTTGGGTGTGACTTGGTTGGGGTTTGTTTGCTGCAGTGGGACAGGAGGGATTTACACTCCATCCAATGCCTCAGGGGCCAATGCAAAAATAGACTGGTCTTTCCAAAAGATGGGGTGGGCGGGCTGGAAAATGCCTTACCCACAGGGACCCACCGTGCTTCTGCCCCAGAAGAAGATGTTGTGAGTGTCTGTGGCTTTCAGCAGGCCCAGCCAGGGATGCAGAGAAGAGCCTGGTGTCAGGCCATGCTGTACCCCACTGCTACAGCTGGGGAGCTAAAGCCTCTGCACAGGCAAGTGTGCATATGCACAGCAGGAGCTTTCCCTCCTCACTCCGTCTCCTGAAGCTCAAGAAGAGTTTTTCCTTCCCAAGGGGCGTCTGAAGCAAAAATCTCCTGCAGACGGAGCATGGACTTGCAACCTCATCTGCACATCATTGCAGAGCTGGTTGAAGGCTGGAGGCTCTGTGAGAGTGGCCACTCTTTTGACAGCACCTGGAGGCTGCTGTCCCACCACCCACAGTTGCTCTGTCCCAGCTTGGGCAGTATTGTGTTTTCACTGCTACCTCGGGTCCTGGAGAGGACAGGTTTGCCAGTAGAACAAATCCTCCCAAACCCGTGATGAGCCCCATGGCACCATGCTGTGTGATGGGGGAGCAGCCCAGGGCCCGAGTCTTTGGTCCTTGGCAATGCTGGCTGGTTGCAGACTGGTGGGGAGGCTTATGGGCAGAGGTGGCTGGCTGGAGAAACAGCTCCTCTGTCCTCTCATTGCTGCTCCCAGGAGCTCCCCAGCCCCGTACACTGGAGACAGTCCTTTCTCATGGATTCAAAGATACGCCTGCTGCCTATGGCTTGGCCCTACCACCACCTAACCGGGCGCTGCTCGCTGGCAGGGACTAGACCATCACCAGCTTCAGCCTGGCATCTCCCTTGTTGACATGAGTGTTTCAGGCCGTACATGGCCAGGCCCTGACTCCCGTCAAGCTACGCCTCTGCCCACACCCAGTGATGCTCCCCGTGGCGCCTCCTTCATCACCCCTGGCCCAGCCCTCAGCTCTGTGCTAGGGCTCTGACACCAGCTAACCCTCAGGAGGTTTTGGGAGGCGCTCAGAGCACTCCTGGCTCCTTCATCTCCATCCTCCTCCAGCCACTTTGGCCACACTGAGTCACACTCTGTGCTGCCGGTGCCAGCAGAACTGCAAAGCCCACGCACATGGCTGGCAGGCACAGAGTGGGGAAGGGGAGCGGGGCTGCATCCCAGTAAGCTCTTTCAAGCAGGGTAATACAGTGTTATTTGTAACACTAGTAGGGGAGCTATTTTTAGAGAGAGGGAAATTTGATTTAATAGAACATAATTTGCCACTGACAATTCAGAGGGCAGCCAAACAAGCAGCAGCTGGATTCCTAAGGAGGCTTTTTCCTGCTCTTCCTGAAATCCAAGACCAATGTGCCAGAAGTGGCATTTGTTATTCCAGCAATTGCTAAGGGAAAGCCCCTTGGGATGGCCCAATTAGCTCTGCTTAGCTTTCCTTCTATTGCTTTGTGCTGCCTCATGACCTAATGTTAAAAAAAGTGAAGGATATTTTTGCTGCCGTCAGTGGCGGAAGAGCTTGGTGTACCCAAACTCCTTCGGGCAGCTGGAGTGAGCCAGGTTCCCCCCTTTTGCCTTTTATTCTGCTCGCTGAGCTAGCTCTGGTTCTGCTGAAAACAAACAGCTCCTTTGCCAGTCCTAGAGGGTTTCTTACAGACTGAGTTCTTCTGGACCAGCCTCGGAGATACCTCAGGACAAACCCTTCATCCTGGATAGGTGCAAAAAACATCTTCTTGCTTGTCCTTTCCCTGAGATAAAGATAAAAAACAAACAAACAAACCAACAATGCCAGTGTGGGAAGATGTTGGATAGTTTTTTTTTCTAGCCCTAAAACAGTTGTGTCCAGCCTGTGCATTCTCAGTTGGTGTCATGGGGACAAAAAGCTGCCAGGATGAGCTGGGATGGGCATAGGCTGGAGGTGTATTGCCACGAGGCTGGCAGGGAACTTGTGAGGTTGGGGAGCTGACATTCCCCTCAGGATTGTGTGGTGTTTCCACACGAGTCCCCCAGGGTCCGAGCAGCGCAGGCATGTGGCATTGTTCCCCCAGCAGCTGACCCCACCACGGCTTACAGCTGCCCTGGGCAGGAGCAGCGGAGGCATCCTGGTGGGTCCCCAAGCCCTTACCAGCTCAGCCCCCATTGTGCTCCCGGCAACCTCAGAGAAACCTTGGAGCCATGTTGTCTGCAGCCGAGAAGGCCCAGGCCATGGGACTGGATTGCTGAGGACAAGAGCTCCAGTGGCTGCACCCCCCAGGGCTGTCTCCTGCTAGCAGGGGAAAGGGAGAGCCACTGGGGAGTGGGGCAGGAGCTTTTCGGGGCAGCAGCATCTGCCAAGCTCTCAGAAAGCATCCTCCTGTCAGGGTGCAGTTTCATAATCAACAAAATTTGCCATGAGGCAAATACCCCCTGCCTGCCATCCGGCCCTGCACGCAGCTGTGTTAACTCCAGCAGACCTGTGCTCAGGGCTTGGCAGGCTTCTCTTCAGATGTGCAGTCACTCCTCACAGCTGGGAAACCCCTTGGCAGCCATCTGGGTGACTGCTCAGCCCTGTGTTGCTCACCTGGGGTCACCTTCCTCCTGGTAGCCTCAAGGAGGGTCTTGCAGGCTTACCTCTTCTGCCCAGAGGAGGCTTTGCCTTTGGGCCGTGCTTTGCAGGGGCTGGAGTTAAAGCCAAAATAACATCAGTAAAAACACCTGGTTTTCCTGGGCACCAAGCAGCAATGCTCCCCTGATCACAGCCCCAAAGCCTTGTGAAGGTGGTCACATCTCGATGAGACTGGGACTTCGCTGTGTGGCTGGGCTGAAGGGGGTCTGTCCCAGAGACTGGCTGTTGGGGAACATCCTGAGGATGAGGGGTTAAGTGCCTGCTCCTGCTGCATTCTATGTGTGACCATCAGTGGGGTTGGTGTGGCCCATGGGTCCCAGTAGCTCCCCAAAGGAGCTCTCTCACCTTAATCAAATGCATTTCCCTGTGAATGAAAAGGTGCTGTGGGCAGCCCAGACAGTCACAGGGAATGCGGGTGCTCCCCAAGCATTGCTCCAAGTTGTGTGGCCCTTCATAGCTCACCTATGCTCTGCTTTCTGCAGTCCATCAGCTCAGGCTGGTGGAAACTGGAGACCAACATTTATCAGGGAGATGGCTCTAAAATTGAGATCAAATTACTGTAATCTGCTCCTTGAAGAACAACCACCTTGAAGGCTGGCTGTCTTTTCCCCCCATGACCAAGATCTAGCAAATTGTGAAGCCTACGAATGGATAGTCTGGAGAGGGCTACTTGGTCAGAGGCCCTCTGACACTTCCTCTGTCGTGCAGGTTTTTCCAGCCCAGGCAGGTTCCCTCTCACCCAATTTTGAACATAGATTTTCATTTACAATGATTCTTAGTGTCAGAGCCAGCTAAAGGTCACCACTAGAATTCAGAGATGGAGGCGTGAGCTGGGAGTTTCCACTTGTTCAGAACCCCTGCCTGTGGGCACTGTGTCTTCTCTAATTAATTGTGTCCTTCCTTCTGCTCCTATTGTGCAGGGTTCCCCTGGGAAATGCTGTGAGTAAATAAAGCAACAAGCTCCTTTCCTTGCCTGTGGCGTTTGCCTTGCCTCTGTTGAGACACAGCCTCTGGCCACCAAGAATTGTGGCCCTTGCAGGTGGCACCCTGCCAGCTCCATGGCAGGGAGGCTCCCTTGGGGATGCTAAGCCCCAGGGATGGTGACACAGTGAGATGCTCTGTGTTCCCCCTTGCACTCACCCCTCTTTCTGCCAGCCCCTCACTGTGGATGGTGTGCTCCCCTCTCCATTTCCACAGGGTGCCTGGAGCAGTGTCCCCTGCAGCTGCAGTGGGGTGCCTTCCCCAACTGGGGAGGTACCTTTGCACCCCATTTCCAAGCTCATGCACCCCCTGTGCTAGCCCCAGTGATCACCATTGCCATGGGTGATTCTACCCCTGGGGGCAGTTGGCGGACCACCACTGAACCCCTCCTCTCTTTCTATCCCCATTCTAGGGAGGAAGGTGCTGACCAGGTTCTCTGAAACTCCAGAGTTTGCTGCCCACAAGCTCAGTGGGATGGTACCAGCAAGACAAGAATCTCCTGCACCCCTCATGGTACTGATGTGACCAAGTGGCCAGCCGGGACTTCCAGCATCGAGCCCGGCACAGTCAGCACAGTGGCTTGTGGCACCCGCTCTGGGGCTTGCCGCCCAAAGATGAGTGGTGGCGGGTGGATCTCGCTCAGCCCTGCGGAGTTTGCCCAGCTCCAGCAGTACACAGACTGTGAGTACCCTGCGCTTCTCCCTGCATCCCTCCTTGGGACAGGGAGAGGGGGTTTAAAAGTCCTGTTAATCTGTGTTGGGCTAGTGTCCTACACATCCTTGGTGTCCTCCTGGACATCTAGATGACTTCTTGGGTTTTGGATGGGGAGGCTGGGAAGGTCCCTAACTCCCATCATGAGCCAGTGAGGCACAGCAGAGGAGTCCCTGTGCCTGTGCAGCAGGGAAGATTCAGCTGAGCACAAGTGCCCCTGCTTTGAGGGATGGGATGCACATGTGAGCATAGCTCCTTCCCTCCGAAGGCAGCTGGCTCCCACGTTCATTAGCAAAGTAAAATGCCAACGAGGAAAGAAGACTGGCTTTTCCTAAACACATGGATCTGCTTCATGGCTCATCTCGGGTTGTCAACCCTCTGCAATAATTTCACTTAGCAGTTTTGCAGAGCAACCCTCCCCAGCTTCTGCCAAGGAAAGGAGGTTGGTGATGATACCATGGGGTCCTGGGGCTGTGAGCAGCTGAGGAGGGAGCCTGGGCAAAGCCCAGGGTTCTGAAACCAGGTTCTTGAGGTCCTGCCTGTTGGAGAGCCAGTATGTGGGTGTGCTTGTTGTGGCAGGTGATGGAGAAGCAGTGCAGCCTGGGGAGGTGCTGAGAGCAGGGCAGGATGGGCAGGGACCAGCAGATGAAGGGAGAAGGGGTGTAAAACCTCAGTGGCATGGCTTTGCAGAGGCAGCATGGCCCCAGGATGAGCTGGCTCCCGCAGCTGTGTGAGAGACTACTGTGAGGCAAAGGGGACCCCATGAGCCTCCTTGGAGCTGTGCTTGGGGCTACTGCAAATCACAGGGGCAAGATGAACCAGAGTAAGGCTGACAGTGTGGGGAGGCACAGTCTCCCAGTCCAAACAGCCCAGTGCAAGCTTCCCCCAGGCCCCTGTCATCCTGCCAGGCATCCCAGGCAGGGGCAGTCAGGGCTGTGGGCAGTGGTGTGTGCGCAGCATTGCTGTCTGCATCTCATCCTGCTGCTCCAGAGAACAGGCTCTGCTTTCTTGAATCACAGACCACCAAACACCATCTGTAGTGCTGAGCTCAGAATACATACGGCATCTTCGTTTCGTTAGTCAGCATGGTGAGCAAAGCTGCAGTGCTGCAGCTGCCTCCTCCCTGGGAGGGTGGCCTGGCACTAGGCCAGGGACCAGCACTCGGGGGTCTTCCCACAGGTCCTCCACAGCCCTGGCACCAGGAGCCCCCTCCTCAAGCACATGCTGGCCTCTGGTTGTGCTCTGCAACCCCCAGACCTGCCCCAGTCATCCTGGACAGTAGTGGTCCAGCACTGATCTCCATCCCTAGTGGGAAGCTGGGGTGAGCAGGATCCAGCACAACCCTCTGCTTGGAGAGAGGATTTCACAGTAATTAACACGGCTGTCATGTCCAAGAGCCTTTTAAATGGACATGCCCAGAGATATGTATCTGATGGCTAGGGCTTATCATTCTCCACCTTGATCTTTTTTTCCATTTTTCCCTTATTTCTCAATTTTGAAAGGACCGATGTTCCTCCAGACACTCCAGCCCTGAGGACACCCAGACAGGGAACGTCACCGACCATTTACTATTTTTGTGGAAGCTTGCACGGAGCAATACCATTCTATTTCTCCCACCTGGCACCTCCTGTAGATGCCGATGGGCAACCCGGAGCAGGCTCTGGGGATGGTGCAGGCTGCTGAAGGGGTGCCTGCAGGCACCAGCTCTCAACGTGGGGGCAGCCACCCAAAGACCGTGCAGAGGGGCCGAGGCAGGGACTGCCAGGCTTTGTTCTCAGCATTGCCTTGGAGCAGCTGGGACTGGGCAGTGGTCCAGGCTTTCCACGCCCAGTGTCACAGCTTTGCTCTGGGTCTGTTTATTTTCACACAGGTAGGAGGAAGAGGACCCATCCCATACGGTCAGCTTTACATATGTGGGGAAACAAGGCATGGGTTGCCCCTTCCCAGACAGTGGAAGGAACCAGAAATTGTGTATCTAGGAGATAAACTCATCTCCACCACCCTACTGGTGGTCTAATGACAAAGGGGGCTCGCTAGTGCCATGCTCAGTGCAATGCCTTTGTCTCCGCAGACTCCACCAAGAAGCTCAAAGATGTCCTGGAGGAGTTCCATGGGGACGGTGTCCTCTCAAAGTACAACCCCGAACAGGTATGGCTCTGCCCCCTCCAGCCTTCGCCCATGCTGCTGACAGCTCCTGGCCTCCCACCAGCTCCCCCAGCCCAGCTCACACAGCTAAAAGCGGCCAGGAGAAGGCAGGTCTGTCTGTCCACCTGCTGCCTCTCCCTATGGCCATGCTCCTGGGACTGGGAAAGATGCTCCCACAGATGGGGAGCATCTCTCCCAACCCCCAGCTGCATCCCTTCTCAGCCATCCTGAGGACCAGGCTTGCCACATGGCCATCCCACCCCTTTCCACTAATTCTGGCCAGATCCCACCGCTGTCCCATGCTGGCTGCAGGCTGCCTTGCTGAGAGCATTTTGGCACATCTCTTTGCCAGGCAAAAGGTGGGAGGGATTTGCTCTCTCTTCCCCCTAGAAGCTAAAGATTTTGCTGTTGCCAGTGCAGGGAGAGGGGAAGGCCCTGTGCCTTCTCATTCTCACCTGGGAAAAGCTGGGTTATTTTTTCTTAGCCGTGCTTTCAGAGGGACCTATTAGTGTGCCAGCAGGGGAGAGCCTTTCATAGGGGCCATAATCACTAGAAACAAGGCAAAACGAGAAAAATCAGTAGGCTGAATGCAGCAAGGAGGGGCAGCAAAATTACACTGCTATTCAAGGGCACCATGGGACCCTTGCTCCAGATGAGGCCACAAGAGTCATTGGGAAGGCAACGTCCCAATGCAATGGGGATGCCCAGCAGGGAAGGAGGAGGTGAGAAGACCTCAGGAGGATGATAACTGGGCATTGGCTGTTTGGTCCTGCTGCTCCATGCCTGCCCTGGGGGAAGCAGGAGGCTTTCAGCTCACAGCTCATTTCAACCCTCTGCCTCCAACAACCCCAAGAGCCAGAAGGTCTGTATTTAGTTCCTCAGTCGTTTGCCAAGTGTTGAGCACCAGGCTCCGTCAGAACCTCCTGCCCCTCCAGTGAGCTGCCCACCATGCAGGGGTCTGCAGACCCCCAGGCAGGTGAGCTGGCTGCTGCTCTGCCACTGGCAAGTACCATCTCACCATGACTCTGTCCACCCCTGCCACTCCCCCAGCTCCTACCCTGACTGCTGTAGCTGTTATCCCTGTTCCAAACGCCGCTGGCCTGGCTCTGCTGTGTGGGCTTCCATCAGCCAGTTGGCACTAGGGGTTTCTGGCCCTGCTACCTCGGAGTTGCCTTAGGTTATATTCCACCACTGGGATTTGGGAAGCTGGCAGTTTTGGGGAGAACTCTTCAAATCATGTGCCTAGTGAGAAGGAACCAGGGCTTGGGACCCTCCCCCCACCAACAGCTCTGCACCCCCATGGCATGCCCAGAGCACCTCCATCATCCTCCTCTGTCCCCTCCCCAGCCCATTGATTATGATGGCTTTCGCCTCTTCATGAAGACCTACCTGGAGGCAGACGTCCCCGAGGAGCTTTGCCAACACCTTTTCACCTCCTTCAAGCGTAAGATATGCCAAGCCTCCCCCGAGACCCAGCACCAGAGCCCCGGTGTCTCACAGCTCAACACCCTCGGTGAGCCGACCCCGTCCCTGCCACCCAGCCAGGCACACTGTGGCATGGCAGCATGTTGGGCTTACTCCCGTGTTGCACCACAGGGATTAAGGTTGTGGAGTGACACCTGCAGCAGGTGGCACTGGGGCCAGCACACGACCCAGATCTGTCCCATCCAACAGATGGGCTTGCAGGAACTCTGCACTGCTCTGAGGAGGAAAGAGCTTTCCCTGGGTTGGGGGATCCATGGGCCATCATTGCACTGATTCCTCCCTTTCCTCTGCACATTCAGAGCCCAAGTCACTTGATATGATCAAGACCTGGCTGCCTCCTCCAGCCCCTGCCCAGGTGGATTCACAGCACATGAAGACACCTGCTGAAAGGATTATAAACTGCAAAAGAAAAGGGAGAAGCTTCCCCAGGTGCTTGGCTGCCACATTGGGGCATGTTGGTGAGGGGACCATGTCTGCCCTGCATGGTCCCAAGTACCATGGCAGTCAGCATCTAGGGACAGGAGTGCTGCTGGGAGTCACTCGGCCAGGCAGGAGGGTGAGGGGCCCTTGGAGAGCCCTGGGTCCAGGATGCAAGTCTGCTTTGGGGCTAGCAAAGAGGATCCCTAGGCGAGCAGCCAGCACCCAGGCAGGGTTCCGGGAGGAAGAGGATTGCCAGGCACAGATACCCTGGTGTCGTGCTACCCATGGGCAATTGTCTGCTTTGCAGGGATCAACGGGAAAATGCTCCTAAGTGCCCTGGGACGACACACTCCTGAGCCCAAAAGCTGCCACAGCAATGCAGCTGAGCCACAACCAGCATCCCTCACCCCAGCATCAATCCCCAATACCTCCCCAAGCTGGTCCAGGTCATCCTCACAGAAGTCCACCACTACCACCCCTTCTGCTCACAAGTCCTCGGGCTCTTTGAAGATCTCCTCCGGGTCCTTGCTCAGCCCTCAGTTGTCAGGTGAGCTCCACGGGGGACACAGTCAGTGACAAGCCCTCTCCAGATTCCCAAGCTGTGGAGCGTTGCACCTTGCCCTGATGATGCAACTAGTCAGGTCTCCCATGCAGTGGTGACCTTCCAAACTCAGTGGGTTCCTGGCATTTTGACACCTTTGCTTTGCAAACTTAAGCCACTGATCCCATCCTGCAGAGCCTTCACCAGTCAATGTCATAATTACCTGGCTGCAGCTCCTAGCGAGGGGGGATCAGAGCAGTAAGTCACAGCTGCCTCCAGCCCAGCTGCTGCCAGCCACTGATTAGGGGAGCAGCAGGAAGGGCACCTCTGCCAGGAGAAGCCATCTCCCAAAGGCTGATGTCAGCACGGGCAGCCGTGAGTGTGGGTTGTCCCAGCACCCCAGCAAGCCACCCCTGCCACCAGCCAAGTTTCCCGCTCATTGTGGCTGGATGCTTCTCGCCAATGGCACACATCCCCCTCGGCTCCCACTCCTCATCATGCCCATGCCTGCAGTGCTAGAGGTGTGGGGGGTCTGTGCCCTGGGGACCGAGCGGCAGTGCCCAGCCCTGCTCCTGCGATGGCATCCAGCACAGTGTCCCCTTCGCATGTCCAGCCTTGCTTCTGTGAGAGCACCTAGCCCAGTGTCCCCTTTGTGTATCCAGCCCTACTCCTGCTCCTGCGCCCAGCCCTGCATCCTTTGTACCTCGCCCACGATGCGCCAGACAGTTCTCTGACAGACCCATGTCCTGGCTGGGGATGGCTGCTTGTCCCCCTGTGCATGACCTTCATCACCCCCTTCCTGCCTGCAGGCACGAGGAGCGTGGAGAAGAGGTTACCCTTCAGCCTGCGGAAGAGCCACAGCTCTGTGAAAGCCGTGCCCCCACCGCCCCCCACCCCCCTGACCCAGGTGGTCCATCTGAAGGACATTGTCTGCTACCTGTCCCTTCTGGAGAGGGGACGGGCAGAGGACAAGCTGGAGTGTAAGTGGGACGCTGGGGCCACGGGCTGCTGGTCGTGATGTGAGGAAGGGAGACCAGTGGATGGAGGCATCGCTGCAGGGGTTCACCCTGGGAGGGGTGCAGGGCTAGATGCTCCTGCTCACTTTTTAATGTTGAAATGTTAAAACCATTTGGCAAACCTGCTAATTGTTGCCCCTCTGGTCCTGCCCGCCAGCACCCGTGTCTGGCAGAGGGGCAGCTGGGGGGCGGTGGCTTCGCTCTGATACCCCCTAACATGGTAAGGGCTCAGGAGGCATCTTGCCCGAGATGAGCTGGTGCTGTGCTGCTCCCACCCCACAGCTCTGGCAGCCCCAGCACCGAGCACCGGCTGCATGGTGCCCCTGTGCTCTAACCAGCAGCTGGCTTCTCTTCTCCCTGCAGTTATGTTTCGCCTCTACGATACTGATGGAAATGGCCTCCTGGACAGCTCGGTAAGCCTTCCCTCAGGAGAGCTCGAGGGGCTGGAGACACACTAGGCCATATCAGGGTGCCTGCTCTCCCAGCGAGGCACTTTGAGCTAGACAGGGATATGGGAAGGGAGCAGGAAGGTAGCAGCATTTGCTGCAGAGCTGAACTGTGAGGCTGGGGGATGCACTCCATCTCTGCAGCATCCGGCAGCAGCTAGAAAAAAATCCACCCACCTATAACTGTAGCTCTACAACAGGTCACTGTTTTGGGAAAGGAAAAATAGCGAACAACGTCCTCTCCTCCACCCTGATTTTTACCTTTGCCCTTTGAGTATATCCCTTGAAACCCATTGCAAATAAAAATCTGTTTTATCATGGCAGTTTTTCTGAGTGCAAATCCACTGCTGATATTCTGGCAGATTTTCAGAAGAGAAAGCAGCACCCAGCACCCAACAAGAAGGGAGGTGTCACTGGCCCCCAGGGCAGCCTTGGGTGTACTGGGACATAGACGTGACATGTCCCTCGCTGGGGGGGTGTGAGGCTGGGCACACTGCTTGTGCCCAAAGCCATCCCTAAGCACCAGGTGCCGTCATCTTTCTGTGCTCAGGAGCTGGATCGTATCATCAACCAGATGGTGCACGTGGCTGAGTACCTGGAGTGGGACTCCACTGAGCTGAAGCCTGTGAGTGCCAGGGCTGGGGACAGCTGGGGGCCGTGGGGGCTGCTGTCTGACAGCCGAGGTTCAGAGGAGGCATTGCCAGGTAATCACTTTTCCTTCCTCCAGATCTTGAAGGCAATGATGGAGGAGATCGACTACGACCACGATGGGACTGTGACACTGGAGGAGTGGATCCGGGGTGGCATGACCACCATCCCTTTGCTGGTCCTCCTGGGTATGGAGACGGTGAGTGCCTGCGCAGCGACCTGCTTTGGCCGCATCCTGCTGCCCCGTCTGCTTCTAGAGGAAAGCCTGGGGCCGGGTGCAGAAAGGAGGGTGGCGATGAGGGCGTGCAGGGACCACGGGAGGGCACCCTACCCCCGGCGATGTGCCGCGCACCCCGCGGCACCGCCCAGCCCGCACCCGCACCCGGCTCCCCGCCACAGCGGGCACCCCTGCCCTCCCTCTGCTCACCCATCTTCCTCCCCTAACTCTTCACAAGCTCAGGTTTGAGCTGCGGTCCTTGCCCCCAGGCAAGCTGGGCTCGCTCCTTGGGATTGTAGTGCACTGCAGTTTGATGAGTATTTAATAAAAAAAATGAGGACCTAAAATGCCAGGTCCTCTCCTGGGGTGAGCTTCAAAGAGCATAGGTGGGGTGGTTTGTGACCCCTCCTTATTTCCCTGTGTTGTTTTTTCATCTTTTGGGACTTCATTTCATCAAGGTGCATCCCTGGACATAGGGTGGTAGTTTAGAAGGAAAAAACTGGGTTTTTGCTCTCCAGTGCCCATTCTAGTGCTTGCTTCCCACGGAGAGGCAGGGGGAGCTGGATTTCTGTCAGGAAGATTCAAGAAAATGGGGAATTTTAAATGGCTTCTGCAAAGCAGTCATGTCTGGACCCAGATGTAAAAGGCTTGCTTTGGTCACCCTGTGGTGGTGGTGCCTGGCCCTAGATGTGGAGTAACCTTCCCATCGGCCACCAGCAGAGCATCCCTGTGGCCAGGATGTGATGAGGGCCCATGGGGAGCTGGATCTCAGTGTCAGGAGCTGGCCATGCCCAGGGAGCAGGGGAATGTGTTGGGAGGGATGTTCAGGGAAACACCAGGGAGAAGAAGATCAAGGGGAGCCATGGTCCTTATGGGACTAAACTCCCACAGATGCACTAGGAGCTTTTATGGGGCAAAAATCTGATAAAAGTGGTGGGCTGAGAGGGCAGGGACTGCTGGCAGGGGAGACACCCCACTTGTCCTCTGTTCTCCTGCCCTGTAGAATGTGAAGGATGATGGGCAGCACGCCTGGAGGTTGAAGCACTTCAGGAAACCTGCCTACTGCAACTTCTGCCGCACCATGCTGCTGGGGGTCCGCAAGCAGGGCCTCTGCTGCTCCTGTGAGTCCTGGTCCCCCACAGTTTCCCATGCCCCCAGGCTGGCAGCTCCCGCCCCCTCTCAGTGCCCTAGGGATGGGGGACTGGTCCCCCTCAGTGATGAGCCCTGTGGATGCTGCAGGGTGAGCGGGGAGGGAGCAGCACCTGTGCCAGGGAGCCATGGTCAGCACCTTCTCTCTCACCAGTCTGCAAGTACACTGTCCACGAGAGGTGCGTGTCCAAAGATATTGCCTCCTGCATCAGCACCTACATGAAATCCAAGAGAAACACAAGCGTGAGTAGGCAGCCAGCATGTTTCTGAGCTCGTGGGTCTCCCGTGGAGCCCTCTCTGAGGTGGCACCACCATCATCAGCTGCCTTCTTGGTCTCCTGCCCTTGTCCCTCATGGCTTTTTCCCCTGAGATTTGCCCCTTGGGTCCTGGGCAGCAGCTCACGAGCATTCCCAGCGCCCAAAGCCCAGCAGTGCAGGCCCTGTCCCCAGCCTCCAGGGACCCGCAGGACCTCTGACCCTGAGGTTTGCCATGACTCCAGATGGGAGACAAGTGTCCCTGATGCTGCATGGAGCAGCAGGGAGGGAAGGTGACCATGTGAGGGGCTGGTTGGGATCAGTCAGCATCCCTGCACAAGCCACCCTCTGAAATCATGGAGGCAGCTCTTAGTAGAGAGATGCCCATGGGTCAGTGGTCGCTGTGCCCGCAGTGCCCCTCGC
This sequence comes from Actenoides hombroni, assembly GCA_024336885.1. Classification (NCBI taxonomy): domain Eukaryota; kingdom Metazoa; phylum Chordata; class Aves; order Coraciiformes; family Alcedinidae; genus Actenoides; species Actenoides hombroni. The sequence goes on along the minus strand of WUAM01000359.1, from coordinate 38,354,628 downwards.
TGTGCCTTACAGGTGATGCAGCACACCTGGATTGAGGGCAATTCCCCCGTCAAGTGCGACAGATGTCACAAAAGCATCAAATTCTACCAGGGCATAACTGGCCTGCACTGCGTCTGGTGTCAAGTCACTGTGAGTACATGGACGTGGTTGGCCTGGGGTGCGCTCCAGGGTGCAGGGTTCAGGAGACACCCCATATGGCCAGCCCCAGGTGAGGAGAGGCTCACAACGGGACTGGTGTTCCCTGCCTGACATACCTATGTCCCGCCTCCTCCAGCTCCACAACAAATGTGCTTCCCATGTGAAGCCGGAGTGTGACGGGGGCCCGCTGCGGGACCACATCTTGCTGCCTTCCTACATCTGCCCCATCGTCCTGGTAAGTGCCCTGCTTCTTGCTACCAGATGGCAGGCACCATTGCTGTGGCCAACCTGCCTCCCCCCGGTGCTGGTGCTTCCTTCTCGAAGCAGCCTGCATATCCGTG
>WUAM01000359.1:38340070-38353893 GCA_024336885.1 Actenoides hombroni | reverse complement strand
GGGGAACGGTAGGTGGGGTCCTGTACAGGGAGAGCATCTCCCCAGGATCAGGAGCTGTTTATCCCTCGGACTGCCCCAGCACCTCTCCTAGAGGCAGACTCACCTCTGGCATCCCTTAAACCTCTCCCTCTCCAGAGTCCTTCGGAAATTTCACTACCTGCTCAACCCACGCCAAGTGTACAACCTGGACCGCGGCGGGCCTGCACCAGGGTATGAAGATGGCCCATCCTCTGCCTCCTCCCACTGGCCCCTGCTCCCTGACATCACCCCTTGTCTCTCCTGGCTTTCTCCAGGCTGAGCTTCTTTCGGGACACTCCAGATTTCCGCGTTCTGGCCTGTGGAGGAGATGGCACAGTAGGCTGGATCCTGGACTGCATAGGTGAGTGAGGAGCAGCTGTGCCCACAGCCTTGGCCATCTGCCACTGGTTCATGATATTCCTCTGGAAACAGCAAGGCAGGGTCCTGCGAACAGCATCACCCTCAGACTGCTGGCCAAAGAGGAACATGGAAAGGAGAAGGGAATGAGCCCTTCCAGTCTCAAACCTTTCTTTCCCACTGAATTACAGACAAGGCAAACTTGGTGAAGCACCCGCCGGTTGCTGTCCTGCCCCTGGGAACGGGCAATGACCTGGCCCGGTGCCTGCGCTGGGGAGGAGGTGAGGCTGGGCAAGCGTTGCCTGGGCGGTGGGCAGACCATGGGGACTATCTGGTGCAGCTCAGTGGGTGCCATCCTGGGGGACGGAGGGCACGTGAGTTCTAGGGATGAGGCCTGGGGTTGTGTTTCAGCCCTGGTGCCCCTTGATGGTGCCTCTAACACCTTCCAAAAAAAGCAGCCACTGCTTTTTAAACTCCCATCAGTCATGTCCTGCACAACAAACTTCTCCATCTGGGAGAGCTGTGCTGTTAGCTGAAATCTCTGCCACTGCTGCAAGGACGAGCTGGGCACCTCACTGGTGCCATAGCAGCAGCCCTAGGCTCCCCCAGGTGCTCAGTGCCCAACTACTTCCATGTGATATGTCTGCACTCCTTTGTCCTCCTTCATCCTTGTCTGATGCCCACCTTGCTTCCCTTACAGGCTATGAAGGAGGCAACCTGATGAAGGTCCTGAAAGACATTGAGCATAGCACAGAAGTGATGCTGGACCGCTGGCAGATAGAAGTCATTCCCAGTGACAGAGAGGCCAATGGAGACCCTGTCCCATCCACCATCATCAACAACTACTTCTCCATTGGTGTGGTGAGTACTGTGGGGGCAGGGGTGGGTCTTGAGGGCAGCCCAGAGCACAGAACACACGTGTTTGAGCTGGGGAGAGCAGTACAGCACAGGTTTAACAATTGGTGCCCGTGCTGTGCAATGTGCTATGCCCACTGGAGCTGCCCAGGCTTGGCAAAGTGGAGGGAAGAGCTCCAGAGGCCAATGGAGCAGGAGAGCTGTCACTTAGGTCCCCAGTGCAGCCACAGCCTCAAACCCACCTGGACTGGGGGATTCCCAGGAGCATCTCCCACTCAGTCAGTGGGAAATGCCTTAGCTGCTGTGAAGTGGCTGGAGCAGTCCAGCTCAGTGGGTGCACTCAAGGCTTTGGTTTGGTTTAACACTCCCCCCCCGGCACAGGAGATGTTGCAATGAGTTTCAGGAGAGCTGCCACCCTGCCAGGGGAGCTGTCAGGGTGCAGAGTTCTGCAGTGTTCCCAGAGTCTGGCTGCCCTGCTGGTAGCTCTTCCTCCCTCTCTCAGCATCACCTCCATGCAGGGCCCCTGTGATTAAGGAAGGAGGCCAAGTGCACTAATTATGTGTCACTTAACAAGTGCTTTGCAAGCAGCCTGGCTGAGGGTGCCTCCGTTGCTTTGGCATAGCCCCTGTGCTAAGCCCCTGTGCCGAGCCCCTGTGCCACAGGGGCTGGCAGCGAGGGCAAAGAGCTGAGCCCCCATATCCTGGCATGCACTGATGGGGTGTAGAGGGAGGTTTCGGTTTCTGTGCTGCACCACCAATATCTCTGCACTCCCTCTCCCCACAGGACGCCTCCATAGCCCACCGCTTCCACATCATGCGAGAAAAGCACCCTGAGAAATTCAACAGCAGGTAAGGGCTGCCCATGGCCCCCCAAAAGCTGGGTGCAGGGGGTGCCCTGCCGCTGCCATGCACCATGCCGAGGGCATGCGTCAGAGCCTGCTCCCTCCCCCCAGGCTCCTCTTGCCCCTCTCCCCACGGCACAGCCGATGGGCAGGGGACGAACCAGGCATAGCAGTGGGCAGTAGCCAGGAATGGTGGGGTCCTGGGTTATCCTTCAGGCCCTGTTCAGCATGGCAGGCTGCTCAGACTTGGCTGTGCACCCAATTACGTTCATTCATGCTTTGTAATTAGCACTGAATTCCAGAACGGCAGGAGCAGCTCGGGCAGTGAGGGCAGGGCAAGCAGCAGGTTGCAGCTCGCCCCTGCTGTGCTCAGAGTGCATGGAAATGGCAGCAGGAGCTGTGGCCTGCGACCCCCATCTCTATGCGGCTGGCTTTACTCTGAAATTCAGCTCCCTTTGGCTTACATCCCCCCCTTAATGACTGGCACAGTGCAGGGGATGAGCAGTGGTCAGGGGCTGCCTGGCAGGGTGCTAGGAAGGTGCAAGGCAGGGTGCTGAGGTGGGGGACATCTCCTCTGTGGAGTACCCCATTCCTGACAGCTCCAGTGAGAGACAACAGCCCACACTAAGTTCTGCTGAGAGCCAATGGAGGCACCCAGTCCCAGTTTGAGGGACCACCCAGCACCCACATCCTTCCATTCCACAGGCTGTCAGAGCCAGGTCTGCCTGAGCCACCCCCGTCCCTCAGCACAGCTCCCTGTACCCAGGATGCCAGTGATCCCTCCTCGTGATGGCTTTTGTCCCCATTGATGGCTTGTCTCCCTATTGATGGCTTGAGTCCCCATTGCAGCAGCTCCAGAAAGGCTCCGGCAGCCCATCCTGCCACCAGCTGGGCTGGGGGTGGCTGGGCCAAGGTGCCGCTCCTGAGCGGGATATTGATGTGTTTCTGTGCCCCAGGATGAAGAACAAACTGTGGTACTTTGAATTCGGAACGTCCGAGACCTTTGCGGCCACCTGCAAGAAGCTCCATGACTATGTCGAGGTGGAGGTGGGTTTCCGGAGATGGTCCCTGGCTTCAGCTGTGGCACAAAGGCTTTTGTGGAGATATCACCGATGGGTCCTGTGGGCAGGGCTTTTGGCTGCTTGGGGAGGGGGTGCCATGGCAGCTTTGAGCCCTTACAGCAGCAGGAGGATGCAGCTGGCTGGCAGGACCCACTCTTCCACCATGCGCTGTTTTCTGCAAAGCCAGCCAGCTGCAGGCAGAAGAATAGCCCTGTATTTTTCCCCCTTTCCAGATGCATTTGAGAGCGTGCCTGGAATATTCTCTCTGTAAACTCCATGTCTGCTCCCAGCCCTCCTTAGATGAAATGGAAACAGCCTTTAATTAGAGCAGGGAGGAGGGCCCATGGTTGCTAAGAGTGCTGTCATTTCTTCACTTGTGCTGGAGGGTTTGGGCCATGCTTTGCTGTAAACTCCACCCCTCCGTATCTCTGGAGAAACGACCCTCTTATAACTTCAGCTTGAGGATGAGAGGAAAGAAACATCTCTCACTGCAAAGGGCTGGTGTGAGTTGGCCCAGGCAGTGGGCACAGGGACACTAGTGGTGGCGGAGAGCAGGCAGAGCCCGGGCAGTTGGTGTGGTGCCTTTGGATGTGGTCAGAGGGGCTTTGAAGCCTGTTTCTCGGCAGGGAATTTCAGCCTTTCCAACATTCAAAGGGGATAGCTGCACCCTCAGCAGCTGCTGGGAAGGAGCAGGAGCACAGGCACGACCATCTCACCCCCCTTGCTGGATGAACATCAGCATCCTGGGGTGGATAAAGTCCACGCCATGGCTTGATGCTGCCAAAGATGGGCATGAGGTGCCTCTCACTCCTTGTGAGGTGCCCCGCATGCTGCCTGTGCACTCCCCACCAAGCATGTGTGGGCATCAGCTGTGCCACACTGGCAAGAAAGTGTTAATCCCGCAGTACTGAAGTTGAAAGCGGTAGCCTATCCTCCCTCCGGCTCCCAGGCAACTGTCATTCTTGCAGAGAAATGGCAGTTTTGTTTTGGAAATTGGCACTCGTTCCCCCCCAGCTCCTGGAAATGAATTTGCTTTTTCCCCAGCTGCAAATTTCTACTTCCAGCATCGCTGCCAGTGCTCCGTCAGCTGGCCCTGCTCAAAGAGCCCATTGTAGCTCACTGGCACGCTAACAGGGGAGGACTACGCAGGGAGAAATTGCTCCCTGTACCAGTGTGTGTGGGCAAGTGTGAGCAGCCATGGTCCTACCTGCCCAGTATGCTCCTGGGCAGGAATAGGCTCCTGCAGCCCAGGCAGCCCCAGCCCGACTCACTCCCATCCCATTGTGACCGGATTGGTAGCCACTGCCTCGCAGGCAGGCAGAAAAGATGCCTCTGGTTGGGGGTGATGCTTTGCTTGGCCGGGCATTGGATGTGTCATCTGTCCTGCAAGGAATCAGAGCCCTCTCACTCAGTATCTGCTACTCAGAGCATTAGGGTCTTTTCTGTTCCTACAAATCATAACGTCAGGAAAACATATTAAAAAAGAAGGGATTTACATCCTATACAAGCCTCAAAGACACAGCTCTTCACTCCTAAACCAGAAAATTCCTGCCTTTTGCTTTCAACATGAAGCTAAAAATAAGATAGCAGAGCATCAGGGGAAGCAGAGCAGATATGAAGATACAGATATATTTGCTAATGTGCACACCCAGCTCCACGTGTGTGGCCGGCATGCTCAGTGCTTACCAACAGCCTATGGAAAATAAGCTTGAGACTTTCACTCTTTGGCAGAGGAAAATAAGATAGAGGAAAACAACTGGAGTCAAAGCAGCAGCGGGGGTTCATCAGCCCATTCGTGTTTCACTCAGCAAAGCAAAAGAGGGCAGAAATGCCGTCGCATCACTAAAATGCAAGGAAAAAAATGTGCTGGTATTTGCTGAGGTGTAACACGGCAGGTAGAGAGCAGATGCGTAAGGGAAAACACAAATGCTGCAGAGAAAATACAATTGAGTGGGAAAGAAGCTGCTTCCTCCAGAGGTATTTGGAAAGGGAATCCAGTGTCATCGGGTAGTGTGAGAGTTAGAAGACCTGAACTCAAGAAACACATTTCCATGGCTGCTGCTTCAAGTCCTGGGGGAAGGCTGCAGGCAACAGATATTTTACAGGGAAATTTCATCTGGGGAAGTCCTGCTGTTATGACAGTGAAGCCCAGGATACCAGTTCTGTGTGCTGTCTTGTGGTTTCCTCTCCAAAAACTGCCATTTTTTCCTCTGACACCTTTCCTATTATTTCCTTCCAGCCTCACTTGTAGTTTCCCACTTGCACTCGAAGACACACTGGTTTGAGTTAGCTTTTGGGCAGATGACTTTTGGATTCTTCGGAGTCAATTTGAACGTGATGGGGAAGCACATGCTGAAGATGCTTGGCCACTCCAGGGCTGAGGTGCTATTGTCTCCTGGTTTGGGTTGCAGCACCGAGCCTGGCTGAGATTTTATGTGGCCTCATAGGAATTTGCTTCTCAAAATTGCTGTCTGGGACATATAGTAAAATTCCTATTGAAACTGAGAGGAAAGCAGCATAAGGGGAGGTGGTGGTTGTCAGCCCTAAAAAAGCAAAGCCAGGGGGTATTCGTTTGCACCTGACCACACCACTCTGGGGCAGGTTTGCTGTGGGAACAGTCTGGCAGCACAATGTCCTCAGGGAGCCTTGCTCCTTTGGCAGGCAGGTGAGGAGGGGAGGCTGGGCTCCATGGAACTGGGCACCAGCTCCCCCAGACCCTGCAGCCTGACACTGCCCGTGTGCCCGACAGTGCGACGGGACCCTGCTGGACCTGAGCAACTCGTCCCTGGAGGGCATTGCCATCCTCAACATCCCCAGCATGTACGGCGGCTCCAACCTCTGGGGTGAGACCAAGAAGCAGCGTGGTTACAACCGGCTGGGCAAGAAAGCGCCGGAGAAGCTGCATGCCACAGTGGTCACCGACGCCAAGGAGCTCAAGTACTGTGTGCAGGGTGAGCAGCAGAGCCTGGCAGTGGCTGGGGTTTGTGGGGTGCATAGAACGTGCGGGGTTACCACAGGGGAGCTGGGCAGCTGCCAGTTCTGGACACAGCTCAGTGCATGTGGCACTGGAGCAATAGCACTGGAAGGGTTGCTATTGGCTTGCTGTCTTTTGGGGTGCCAGAGTGACCCCAAGAATCTGGCCAAGCTGGTGAAGGAAGGTGGCTCTGCCTGTCTGCCTGGGTATGGCCCAGCACTGTGTTTCTCAGGGCTGGTTATGCCATGCCACAGTGGCCAGAGCGGATGTGGCTCCCATGCCCTGCCATCCACCTCTCCCCCCACCCTCCAGGGATCATGACTTGGGGGTGCGGGATGGGATGAGGCTGGGCAGCCCCCAGTGCCCCATGGAGCTGGCAGGCTGCCACTGCAGGGCTGGGTGCCTGATGCTTCAGAGGAGGAGCTGGAAGCAGAGCCGCAGAGCTGGCACTGACAGCTTCTGTAAGCATCTTCCCAGGCTCCACTGCCGTGCTGCCAGCCTGGCTGGGTTTTGGGAGCTGCATGGTACCCATGCGGTACCCCAGCAGGAACCTTGAACCCACTGCTGTGGCCACCAGAGCCATCCCTGCGGGCATGAGCAGGGTGCAGGCAGCACAAAGTGCAGGCAGGGTTCCCTAGCAGAGATTAGTGGGTTAGAAAGCAGCCAGTAAAATAGAGAAAGTGCCTCTGTTTTTCCACCCACCACCTTTTGCAGGCTGGGGCTGGGGTGGGAAACAGTCTCCTTGTTTCATGGCTGCCAGGACAGAGGTGTCACTGGCCAGCCCAGGTTGTCACTGACTGGCTGTTCCTTGCCAAGCAGGCCCATGGGAATGGGCAGCAAGGAGTGGGGCAGAGCAAAGGCTGATTCCAAAGGGTGACAAGAGGCAGCATATTTGGTCCCCTGGGCACACCCACGCTTGTGGGGAGGCAGGAGGGCATGGCAGGGCTCAAGGGGATTTTCCTGGGGGAGTTTCCACTAGAAAAGAGGACCCTGAAGGGAGTGAGATCTGGAGCGAGTTGCCCTGGTGTTGGGCACCTTTGCGGGCAGCCTGGAAAAGCAGGAAGACCTGGAAAAAGGTGCAATGCCCTGGGATTTGAGCAGATTCCTCCTGTGTATGTGCCCCAGGGCACCTGGGAGAGATCCTGCTGCCGGTTCATACAACACTGCAAACAAGTGGTTAAGAAGTTGGTGAGGATCCAGAATGCCAGCCTGCAGCCCTGCATGACTGGACACTGTTTCAGACCTGGAGTATTTTCGCTCCAGGGATTTTGGACAGCAGCAGTGGTCAATGCTGCAAACACCCAGCTCAGTGGTCTCGGGGCATGGGAGACACGGGGACACATCTCCACCGTCCTGCCAGCCCTGCTGCCCTCCAGGCAGCCAGCAGCCCTGGTGTGCTGGACCTGATGTTTCAGATGATGGAGGAAGGCAGGGGCTCTCTGGGGACAGAAGGACTGACTCAAATCCCTCTCTCTTGCAGACCTCAGTGACCATCTCCTGGAGGTGGTGGGGCTGGAGGGTGCAATGGAGATGGGGCAGATCTACACGGGATTGAAGAGTGCTGGGAAGAGATTGGCCCAGTGTTCATCTGTCACCATCAGGTACTTGTCCCCATCCCATCTGAGCACCCATCCCGAGGCAAAAGTTGGCGCCTATGTCACCCGGTGTGTCCCTCTCTTTGTGCCTTGCAGGACAACCAAGCTGCTGCCCATGCAGGTAGATGGGGAGCCCTGGATGCAGCCATCCTGCACCGTGAGTCCCCGGGGAGGGGGCAGCTCTGCCACAGGCAGCCAGGGCAGGCAGGGACTGGCAGCAGAGTGGGAATTGGCAGGCAGAAGGAGGCAGTATGTCAGGAAGCCTTGGCACCCCATGCACTGTGGCAAAGCCTCTGGAGTTGGAGGGAGGCTCTTGTGCTTTCTAGTGGGTGCCTGCAGAACCCAGCCAGCTGTGACTTCTGTCTGCACCCATGCAGCCCTGGACTCATGGCAAGCCATCAAGGAAGCCATGGGTACAGGGACACTCTCATCCCTTGCCAGGCAGGTGGGCATAACAGCATCCCTTCCTGGGGCGGGGGGGATGCAGCGGGGTCCTCCACCATCCAGCAGGCAGCTTGCCCAGAGGAGAAATCTGCCTATACCAATGCTGCCTGGATGTGATTCCAGAGCTGCTATTCCCATGCAGCAAAGCATTTAATGACCCGGCTGGGTGGTGGCACCATGTCCTCATCCTGGTGCTGTTTGCTAGACTGCTCCTGACTTGTTCAGGTCATTCTCCGGGGCCCCCAGACTGGGGCATGCCCGGGGCGCTCAGAGCCCAGGACCATTTACTGAGCTGGGTTTTTCAATTCTTAATAGGTCAAAATTACACATAAAAGCCAAGTGCCAATGCTTCTTGGCCCACCGCAGAAGAGCAGCTTCTTTTTCCTGAAGAGGAGAAACCAAACTCGAGATTAAATGATGTGCAAGGAGCCATGGCCCGGAGGCACTTTGTACCCCATACACCTGCTGCAGAGTCCTCGAATTCCAGCTCCACGGTGGAGAAAGAAAACACCCCTCCAAGCTCGACAGGGATGATTTGTCCTGGGAAGGTCTTGGAAGCTACTTTCCAACCACCATGGATGTCTTCTCCAGCTGGTATGGAAGCAGTGGACGAAAGCAGGCTGACACGCAGGGAGCTTGTTCACTGGAGCAGCCCTAGGACTGTGGGTTTTTTCCCTTTATTTAAATAAAGCCCCCTGCCTGCCCCAGCAGAGCTGCAAATGAACATGCTCCTGAGAAAACACTATGCTTCACTTATTTACCTTTAATCCTCTTGAAGGACACTTGATATTTTCCTGCACTGGCTTTCTGTCCACCAACCCTTGCATACTGGAGAAGTTAATTATTTTCTTACCCTAGAGGAGACAGTCTCTGCCATACCTTCGGCTAGAATTTCTGGGATGAGGTTTAAGCAGATGCAAAGACAGCCTTCACTACTGGCCCTGGAGCCATGAGCCATGGGCCGGGCCGTGGGCCATGAGGACAAGTGCAGGGTGGACAGGAGGAGACTGTGCTTTTACGTGGAAACTGCAAAAATAGGGATTTTTTTTTTAAGGGGAGCTTCCTGCACCTCAGCTCTGGGCTTCATGTTCATATTTATGTATTTATTTAACAAACTTTGGGGCAAATTTGGGGGTCACCTTGTTTATGAGCCCGGGTTGGACGCAAACACCACCAACTCTTCTGTAATCCCTGCCACAACACCTCCTGCCACGTGGACTTTCCTCTCTCCTAGAGCCTGCCAGCCTGCACAGGAGGCTGGGGACAGACATCCAGAAGCTCTTCTTGCTTGCAAGTGTGTGTGTGTGTGTGTGTGTGTATGTGCGTGTCTGTGTCCCTGAGTTTTTTACACATCTCCTCGTGTGCTCTCCCAGCATTCTCCAATGCTCCTGGATGGCTGCAGGGAGTGGGGCAGAGCTGTGGCACATTGGTTTCTGCAGAGCCAGGTCTGCCCCCAGCCCACTCCAAAGCCAAGGAGCTTCATGGCTGCCACTGCCAGCCCCTTGCCTGCAGGGATGCCCGCTCCTTTTCTCCTCACCCAGCCAGCTGCTGAAGCTCAGCTGTGGTGCATGGGCAGGTTTCAGTGGCCCCACCCATGTGTCCCCCACCAGGCATGGAGGGACAAACCATGGGACACAGCTTCTCCCTAGGATGTGATGGGGACCAGAAAATGGATGAATGCATGGAGAAGGCAGTGATGTAGATGTGTGCCCCACTTCACAGCACTCCCAGGAGCCAGGAGTTGGCAGGACTGGCCCACAGAAAGGGCTGCTAGTTGCTCTTGTAGGCACCTGCTGCATACTGAAGTGGGGGGATGCTTGGCTCCCACATCAGCCCTGTCTCCCAGGCAGCTCTCAGGTCTGGTGGAGGCCCTTGTACCACTATGAGAAAGCCAGGAGCAGTGTGTGCCCTGTGGATGTTGCTGCGGGCAGGAAAACCACTTCTTGTTCCTGCTATGCCCCTGCCTCAAAGCAGGAAGCCCTGGCTGGGACAAATCACCATGTCCTCTCTGTTGACTCAGCACCCAGTCCTTCCTCATAATGCAGGTCCCCATTCAACATCTTCCCCTGGCAGTGCAGAGGGTGGTGCTATCATTATGTTTCAGAGTGAACAGCAAGTTGAGCTATTTCTGACAGTGGTCATAGGGTCCTGCTGACATGGGAGGAGGCAGCAGCACTCCAGGGGACTCCAGCCCACAAGCCCCCCTCAGCCAGAGCACAGGAGGTTGCTCCTGTGGGCTGCTGTGGCTCCCTCTCCTCCTGCCCTCTGCACCAGCACTGGGCAAGGCCAGGGCGAGCTGGGGACAGGTGTTTGCTGCAACGCCAGGCTCAGGGATGTGCTCGCAGGAAGGTTCTGGCAGCAGCCGTGAGGAGAGGGCTCTGCAACAGAGAAACGGGAGCGGGCACAGGCCTGGCCAGCGGGCACTGGGGTCGCTGCGACTGGCCAGAGCTGTGACCTGCACACATGGGCACGCTCCACCCACAGCGCACAAATCCACCCTCCTCTTCCTCCTCATCTAGGGCAGCCATTAATGAGTAGCCAGGTGGGAGCATATAGGAGCTGGGCCAAATAAACCCTGGATCCCACAGACCAGCAGCCTCCCCAACAGCAGCTGTGCCTTGCAGCACTCACACATGAGGACGGTGAAAGAAAAAAACCTCAACAGTGTTCACAGCAGGAGGTTTGGCTCCATTTCCCTGCCTGCTTGGCCTCAGCCTGGGCTTTTATCCCGGGGCTTCAATTAGAAAGTGCCTGTATGGAATGAGCAATGGTTTTCACCACAGACCTGCTCCTTGCACTTCGTCACGGTTTGATGGGCTCTGGTCAAAGAGCACTGCTCAGGTCCCTCTGTCATGGCTTGCTGTCAGTGGTGGCAGAGCTGAGGGAAGTAAGCAGGGACTGTGCCCATGCCTGCACCCATGGGTCTGGCACTCTGTCAGGGGCAAGGAGTACTTGTTTGAGCTCAAAGCCAGAAAGGAGCACTCAGACAAGTGACCTGGAGGGCACAGGGAGCCCAGGGCCACCAATCTGGGCCAGCAGGACGAGAAGGGTGCTTGGCACACCAGCACTGGTCTGCTAAGAGTGATGGGCTCTGATACAGACATCCCACTCCGACAATCAGTGAGACAGCCGCTGCCACCTCCCCCAGGGGAATGCAGCTTTGATCCAGGTTCAACAGACCTCTCAGCTAACAACCTCCTCCTAAGGAGGAGACTCATTTGACCCTGCTGCCAAGGTCTTCAGCCAAGGAGGGGACATGCAGGGGCTGGAATGTCAGCCTGGCTGTCCCTGGCTCCAGGGAGATATAAGCCATATACCCAAGAGGCATGTGAGGCTCCGAAACCCACCCTGTCCCCCTCAGTGTCACCCAGCTCAGCCCCGTTCAACACCCAAAGGCTGTGGGATGGAGTCGGAAGCCCCGAACACCCTGCTCAACCCCAGGCACCAGTGTCAGTGTGCCAGCACCTGGCCAAGCTGGTGCTGTTCTGGGGAAACCTTGAGAGCTGGGGAACCCCTTTCCCATGGGAGCCCCAGCCTGACACCAGCCCCGTCCTCCTGCCGTGTGCAAAGCTGTGGCCGTTTGCATGGAAGTGGCGTCCATAGCATAGCGTGTATTGCCCTGTACACCTGGACTGCTGTGGGCCTGCCACAAATAAATATGGTGATGAAACACTTGGCTGGTCCTGTGGTGCACTGGGGATCCCTGATTCCTGGCCAGGCACAAACAGGAGGTGCCCAATTCAGGGTGCTGGGGCCAAAAGGGCATTGTCAGTGGCAGCGCAATGGAGCAGTGCTTGGTGGGAGCTGTCACCAGCTAAATGTGGAGCCTGCAGATTTGTTTGGGGTTTTTTTTTTCTTTTTCTTCCTCCCCCCAGAGTGGGCTCTAAATTTATCAGGTGTCTGTTGCCATCCCCTCTCCCAGCCGTGACTCTCCAGGGGCTTTGTCTCTTCTCAAGGCACCCCTGCAGCCTCCCACTCACCTGCCCCACATCTGTGTATGGCCCCCAGCACCTCTTCATGTGCCGGACGGCAGTTACAGGCCCAAGGGTTCTAGGCCCCAGTGTGGGACCACGACCACCTTGAGTCACCAGTTGTGTCCAGCTCTGTGGTGATCAGCTCATCCCTAGCAGCCCGTCTTGCCCCTTGGCCCAGGTTTTGCCACCCACCTGCCCATGTGTCATTTGCTAATTTTACCAGCGGTGATTTAATCCTGGTTGGCTGTGTGCAGAGGGGAAGCGAGCGTGCCAGTGCCTGCAGAGCCCTCCGGAAGCAGTCTCTTGGTAGCAAGGACATCCAGTACCTTCTGTGCGCTTCTCTCCCACCTCAGCCCTCAGGCACCTGGCGGGTAGTGTGTCCTGGCAGCACACACACCTCAGCCCCCCATTCGACCCAGTGCACAATGAGAAACAACCTACCTGCCATTACCAGCATCATCTCTGGGGAATGATGGTGTCCCTGGAGGAATTTGGAAGATTACCAGTACCCCAACATCGACAGAGAATTTCCACCAGCAGCCCAGAGACACGCTGTGCAGCTCTCCCAGGACACAGGCAAATCCCTTACCTGAGGCTGAGGATTTAAAAACAAAAACAGTGAGGACAATCCTATGCTGACAGGCTTCCTAACCCTAGTCTTTCCTAGTCTTACTCTGCAACACAGCCCTTCAGCCCCCAGTGCAGGGCTTGGTAGGTCCCCAGCAACATGGTTCTGTCCTAAACTCATTCCCAATTCCCTGAGCTATTTGCAGTCCTACAAGAGCTTGTGTCCATGAACTTGCTCAGAGGGATCCATGACCAGGGCAGCCGCAAGGCCCCTGCAGGTGGTAACTATTTTCCCTAGAGCCTCCTCCAAAGAGCCCTTCTCAAAGGCAAACCCAGTTCAAGAATGCCTGCAGAGAGAAGGCTGCCAAAGCCAGTACTCAGGCATGGGTTAGCCCCCAGCTCACAGAGGGATTTGTGTGATGCTGCCTTGCTGGTGCTAAACCTCCTCCCAAGAAAGCAGAGGGGACCGCACGGCATGTTAGGCCTGAGGTCCACCCCATCTGCAGAGCTCGCTGTGGGGCAGGTTCTTGGGCACAGGAGGGCAGGTCCCCCCACTCCGCATCTGTCCCCCTGAGCCGTCCCACCAACCCCCACAAGGCCACCCGTTAACGCACCCCCGGCACCAACACTGGATAGGGCCGTGGTCCCTTTAAATCCTGAGCTGCCCCAGCCCCACCCGCCAGCCTCTTCCCCCTTCTATTTTTTTATGAATGAAAAAGTTCTCGGCGAAGCCATGCAAATCACGCCGTGCCTATTGGCTGCCGCCGACCCCGCCCACCCAGCCGTCTTCAATGGAGCTCGGTGGAGCGGCGCGCGGGCGGGCACGCAACGGCGCTGCAGCCAATCAGACGGCGAGGATGGCGGAGCGGCGGCGCTCCATTGGCCCGCGCGGAGGGTAAACAAGCGGCGCGGGGCGGGGCGCGGTGCGGTGCGGTGCGGAGCGGAGCGGAGGAGGTCGCCGGATCGGGGGCTGCGGGCCGGCGCAGAGCGACGGTGCGGTGTCCGGGCGCGGTGCGGCGCCTTCCCCGGCTCCGGCTGAGCCCGCTGCGGCTGAGCCCGCGGCGGCGGAGGCCGCGGCGCTCCGGCCGGGTACGCGGGGCCTGGCGGTTGGGGCGCAGCGCGACCCGGGGCGGGGGC
>WUAM01000359.1:38296635-38335416 GCA_024336885.1 Actenoides hombroni | reverse complement strand
AGCAAGGCGGCAGGAGCAGCCGAGCAGCGCCGGCTGGCCCCGCGGTGTTTGTGTAAGGAATCCAAACATTGCACAAAGTCCAGAGTTGGCCAGCTGGTCTCTGTTAGGATCTTAAGGCTCATTTCCCTTTTCTTGAATCGCGGTGCTAAGCTCTGGGGAAATTTTTATTTTTTTTTTTTTATTCCCTGCCCCCCCCCAAGCCACATGAATGGAGAGCGCCAAATTGTTTGTGAATGGAGGGTGGTGCCCACTTGGAGACTTTCTTATTTTTTTCCCCTCAATGAATAACCAGACCCCATTGTACGGCTGGCGGAAAAACAATCCGCTGCAACAACACAGAGCCTGTTAGGGAGAAACATGCCTGCGATAGGCAGCTGGAGCTCTTCCAAAGCCAGTTCCCCTTCGCTTTCCCGCAGCTCCCGGGGCACCCGGGCTGTGCTGCCGCCGCACCGGCCCCCCTTTAACGTTAGAAATGCTGAGAGCGGCAAAATCTCGCCGGGAGGGGAAGGAGGAGGGGGATAAATCCGGCTTTGGAGCGGGTGGAAGGCGTGTGGGGGGCTGTGCTGGCTCAGCGCTGGCCTTTGTGTTTCAAATCCTCCTCGGGGAGTTTTATGCCCTTGGTACCAGCTGTGCCGGGCCCTTGCAGGGGGGTGGGTAGAGAGGGGAGTCAGCAACTCTTTAAAGGTTTGACAAATTAGGGGAGCAGCTAATTACCTGGCAAGCTGTGAACAGTTGTCCTGGAGCTATTCACTCCTCTTTGCTAAAGCTGGGCTGTGTTTAGACTTTGCATGAAGCTAATACTCCACTTCCGATTAGTCTTGGCTCTCGGCTGCAGGCACTATTTAGGTAAAGATCTCTGAGGCGCTTTCCCTTTCCTAGAGCACCTGCTTTTAGAAATTAATTAGGTTAAGCATATATTACTTGGTTTAAAATTATATATAGCGAGTGTGCTTTGGGGGACTGGGAAGGATTTGGATTTAATGTTTGCCACTTGAACTCATACAATTGTGGGACCCCGGGAATTTGGTCCCCTTGGAGCACACTGGCTGGAGGAAGGTGGATCCCATTTAGCTGCTTGCAGACTCTCTGGCCAGCTAACTGGGAGCTGGGTACACCCCTGTAAGGGCAAGCGGGTCACTGTGTCCTGCTTACAAGCTCTTGGAGCTCCAAGGTGTCAAGCCCCCTTGGTCCTCTCTCTATGGGTCAGGGAGGCAGCCGCTGCCCGCAGTGCCCGGCTTGTCCCCCCTTGCTTTTGGCCCCACCTAGGTGTGTGTCTCATCTGTGGCTGTTGTTGAGCTGCCCGTTCCTCTCTCACAGCCTGTGCTCTGCCCCTTCTTGCCCCGTGCCATTACTGTCTTGGATCTCAGGGTGGAACGACTTTCCCTCTGAGTGATGTCCTGGGATGGTGGGCCTGTCCCAGCCCCGGGAGCTCTGCTTTGCCCTGCAGAAGTCAGCCCTGCCACCCTGTCTTGGTCCACTATCATGTCAGGGTCTGCTGGGGCACCATCCTGCCATCATTTGGTTGCCTGATGCTTCTGGGAGGGTAATTCAGCAAAGGTGCTCCCTAGGGGTGACATCTCCCATCACCTTCTCCTGCACGGGTGAGCTTGTATCCTCCTTTGTCTCCTTGCAGTGGTCCTGCACGCCCCACCTCCAGCAAAGATCAAGCGGGAGCTGCACAGCCCTTCCTCAGAGCTGTCATCCTGCAGCCATGAGCAGGCTCTCTGTGCTGGCTACGGGGACAAGTGCCTCTACAACTGCTGGTAGGTAGCACAGGAGCGGCTGCTGCCTACAGACCCCGTGGGTCACTGGTGCAGGGACTCGTCTCCCTTGTCAGCCTCCCCCATTTCAGCCTCCACTGCGTGAAGGTGTCCTCACCAGCGTCACCGTCGGGCCCCGGCCCCTCTCCCCTCTGCAGTGCCTATGACAGGAAGCCCCCCGCCGGGTTCAAGCCATTAACGCCGCCTGCCACGCCGGTGTCCCCTGCACACCAGGGGTCAGCTCTGCCACCAGCGGCCCCGGCCGTACAGGCGGCTGCCCATGGGGCTGCCCCAGCCCCACACCCGCTGCAGGAGCAGAGGCAGCAGACTTTCGCCATGCCGCCGCCGCCTCACCCGATGCCAAAGATGATGTCTGAAAACCAATACCCCGCAGAGCACAGGTAAGGCTTCCCCTGACCGAGCGACTGCAGGCATCTTGCAGGTGTTCATGGGGACTTTGGCCCTCTTGGGATGGATCGGTGGCTTCAAGCTGTGGGGAAGGAAGGTGGATTTCTGTCCCCTCATCTTTCTGCTGCAGTCGCAGATCGTGGGCCACATGTTCCTGCCTGGGGAACTGTGGAGACTGGTGCAGCAAAACATGCCACCTCCACTCTTGGCTCTTTCATCCCATGAGGCAGCTCCCTGTGAATGGGGACATGCTCACCCTAGCTCTCCCTTGGGAAAGGTGAAGGAGGCAGAGGCTGCCACCTGCATCCATCCCCGCAGTGACAGGAGATGGTGCCGAGTTGGGGTTCTTGCTCTCCTCTCTCCCGCTTGCCTGCAGCTCTGCTGTCCAAGCTGGGCCCTGCTGGGTGCAGCAAGTATCTCTACCCTGCCCCTAAGCACCCCTGGGCTGATGGTCAGTCCTTAGCCCTGCTTTGCGTTGCGCAGCGTTCCCATGAGTTTGGGGTCTGTGGAGGGACAGGCCCTGCTCGCCCTGCTTCCTCTACGAGCTGGTGGGGGCTTCATCCCCCATCACCCTTGCACTGCTGGAGGCTTTGCCGGGTTTGCTTTTGTAATTGGTAGGTGGCATGGCACGGGTCACAGCTGACCTCTGGCTTCATTTGTGGTCTTCTGGATATCTTTTGCTGTGGCAGTGGCTGCCATGCCACCAGCAGCGGGGTGTCCCTGTTGGACATGGGGCTGGATGTGGCAGCCCAGGAAGGGTTGTGCAGCGGGGCCATGGAAACCCTCAGGACGCACCAGCAGTGGGCAAACATCCCTCCCCAGTGAAGAGGGGCTCAGCTCCGAGTGACCTTCGAGCTATGCAGGGGGGCTGGCTGCAACCCCCTGGGTAATGCTGTGCCACTGTGGGGCTTGAGTTTCACTCAGGAAGGGCAGAGGGACACAGCTCGGAAATGGAGTAATCCCAGCTCGGCAGCTGGGAGAGCTCCGGTTACAAAGCCAAATGGCGCACGGCTGCCCAAGAGGAGCCAGGCGTGGAGATCAGAGATCGCCTTTCAAGGTGCCGGAGGACGAAGGGAATGTGGCTTCTCAAGATGGTCCCTTACCCAGCACCACCAGCAGAGCCCATGCTGGGGCTTGAGCTGGCAATGGTAGCACCCTGGAACTGAAAATAGTACTCCCTGATGCTGGGTTCAAGGTTTAATCCCAGCCACGCAGTGGATTAGTGACTGGCTGGAGCTGCGGAGTGGATTTGGCTTTGCGTAAGCGCCCGCCTGGGTGCAATATGCTCCAGGCCCTACAACTCTGCCCTGCCACCCTGTGGGGAGATGTTAATAGTTTAGAGATTTTACTGTTGGGGCGTGTTTTGGTTGGTTTTTTTTCCTTTTTCCCATTCCTCTCCAGATATCCCTGTTGCAGCACAGGGCTGCCATCACCTGAGGTGCACAGTGCTTTGCAGGGATGGCACGTGTGCTGTCCTGCTCCCCACTGGGTCCCCATGGAACGAGCCCTTGTGGTGACCGTGCTCCTGAAGAACTGTCCCAGACCGCTGTGGGTGGGACACAATGCCACCCAAACGGCCCCAGGAGCGCCCTGGGCTGAGGGCACCCGGCTGGCACAGAGTCCCGGGTTCGGGTGGCAGCTGGCGGCATGCTGGCAGGGCTGACCCTGCCACCCCTCGCTCACACCGCACCCCTCTCTCCCCAGGTTTCAGAGGCAGCTGTCTGAGCCCTGCCATCCCTTCCCACCGCAGCCCGGTGTCCCGGGGGAGAGCCGCCCCGTCTACCATCGGCAGCTGTCGGAGCCCCTCGGCCCCGCCGCCCCGCGCCCACCTCAGGGATTCAAGCAGGAGTACCCCGACCCCCCCTACGAGCACGGCGGCCCCAGCATGCCCGGCCCCCCTGGACACAGCTTCCAGCCACCCATGGGCATCAAGCAGGAGCCCCGGGATTACTGCATTGACTCAGGTGGGTGCAAGCCAGTGTGGGGCAGTGCTGTGCCAGCGCCAGGGGGTGCAGGTTACGCTGGTGGCACCTGGGAGAGCAGAGCCGTCGCTGCCATCCGGGGCTCACCAGCACAGTGCAGCGAGGACAGGGTTGGGCCTTGGGCG
The DNA here is from genome assembly GCA_024336885.1 of Actenoides hombroni. NCBI lineage: Eukaryota > Metazoa > Chordata > Aves > Coraciiformes > Alcedinidae > Actenoides > Actenoides hombroni. The sequence continues at coordinate 38,331,141 of WUAM01000359.1, read as the reverse complement.
GAGTCACCCTGGGGCTGCTGCAGCGCCGAGCTGCTGCTCTGCCTGCGGTGGTAGATCATCTCTTTATTTTTTTTTCCTTTTTCTCCCGCTCCAGTCCCCGCCCTTTCCAAAGCAGGGAGGATGCAGCAGGTGTTCACCAGATGTGTGCAGTGTGCTCTGTGCCATCGCTGCAGGTTAGGGTGCCTCGCAGCACCCCCCGCAGCCCTGGCCTGTGCCAGCCGTGATTTCTAGCTGCTGGACCCCACCAGCATCACGGAAAAATCTTCTAATCGCCTTAGGACCTAAAAATACCCCGACCTCGGGATGGAGGGTGGCACAGTAGAGCAGATGGCAGGGGAGGCGTGGCAATGCCTCCCTTCCTGTGGGGCCTCAATAGAGTGGTGGAAACCCAAGCTGACTTAATCCTTGCCCCCAGTGATCATTCCAGTGCGCCCCCCCCTCACTCCTCCGAGTCATACTGGTTTTCCCTCAAAATTAGGGGTGGGAGCTAGGGGTGGGTGCAACAGCCTGGGGTGTGCAGTGCAGTATGGCAGATGCTTGCACTTGGCCACAGGACATGCTCAGGGGGAACATTCTGCCAAGTGCACAGTGGGACCCATAGGACATAAGTCCTTAATGCCACCTTCATCTCCCTCACAGAAGTGCCTAATTGCCAGTCCTCATACCTGCGGGTGGGCGTCTTCCCCAGCAGCCATGATGGTGAGTGCACCCCGGTGTCCTCCCACACACAGCTATCCCCAGTATGGCTCATCCCTCCCTCAGGGCAGGCAGACTACCCCTCTCAGGGTGGGCAGAGCTGCTGGGCACACCGAAATCACCCAGAAGAGCCTGCAGGCCACTAAAAATAGGGCCTGTGTTGTGCAGCTGCCAGCCCCTGCGAGCGTGCTGTCCGGGCACGGCAGCTCTGCTGTGTAATCTGGGATAATGCTCCTGATAGAGCTGCTTAGAGGGTTTTGGTTCCCCCAGCTCCCTGAGGTGAGGAAGGGACAAAGCTGCATGGTGCTCAGCCAGCGAGCTGGTGCAATACTGCTGAAGTAACTGGGGATGGGGCTGCTCCCAGCACTGGGGAAGCAGGATTGTTACCTGAGAATATCAGTGCTGGATTAGGCCAAGACATGGATTTTAGGGGGTCCGGCCAATGTGGTGGAGGGGCCCTGTGCTCACCAAGGATCTTTTCCCCCTAGGATTTTCATATGAAAAGGACACACAGTTGTATTTTGATGACACATGCGTGGTGCCAGAGAGGTTGGAGGGTAAGAACATGGGCCCAGAGGAGGGCTGGGTGGGAACCAGGGCTCATGGAGGGAGATTAGGGGCTGGGCTCCACAGCAGCCAGCTTTGAAGGACAAGCTGTGCAGGCACAGTACTCTTGAGAGCTGCTGAGCATTGTCCTGCATGGCTACTCAGCATCACCACTATGCCTTGTCCCTGCCACCCACCCCACACCTCGCCTGCCTGCAGCACCATCCCCAGCACCTCTTCCACTCTCTGATCCTGTGGCCTGACCTTGCACAAGGGGTCCCAGCGGAAGGGCAAGCCCAGTGTTGCTGTGTGTGTCCCCTGCCAGGTGGCACAGCCTGGGAGAGAGGCAGAGCCAGGGTGTTTAACCAGCTGTGTTTTGATGCGGGCAGGTAAAGTGAAGCAGGAGCCCACCCTGTACCGTGAGGGCCCTCCTTACCAGCGGCGTGGGTCCCTGCAGCTTTGGCAGTTCCTGGTCACACTACTGGATGACCCCGCCAATGCTCACTTCATCGCCTGGACTGGCCGGGGCATGGAGTTCAAGCTGATTGAGCCTGAGGAGGTACGGGGAGATCTGCCCCAGCACCCGGGAGTGGCTGTGGGCTGAGCTGGTGGGGAGCGGGGAGCATGGAGCCAGATCCTTCCCATGCAACACAGCGGCTCACACTCACACTTGAAGCAAGACAGATGTCTGTACTCTCTGGGCAGCTTTTGAGGGCAAGAGGCAAAAGCCAGTTGCCTGTCTACACTAAGCAGCCATAGAAATTTGCCTTTAATCTCCCCTGCTGCCTCACAGCACGCACTCCGCTCCCAGAGCTGCTGCGGGTCGCCAGCTGCAGTGGCATCGCCTCTGTGCCACACCTTGGGGGCCTTGCCAAGATCTGCCATGGCTCCCTCTCCCAAACTGCTCCCACCCCTTGCCCTGGGTCCCGGCAGCTGCTCCGTGCCAGCACGGTGCTGTGCTGAAGCCGCGTGGCCCTGCAAGAGGGTGACACAGAGGAAGAAGCTGTTTGGGGAGTAATTGAAAGCAACTGTAGAGCCAAGCTGCACATTGCGGGTAATTACCCATAATATCTCTTACTCCATGCATGGCAACTGTGGTTTTTTTGAAGCATCTTTCTTGGCAGACTCCCCTAATCAAATGTCTTTTGATTCAGCCCCCGGTTTGGCACTGGCGGTGTTGTGTGGCAGCTGGTGCTCAGAGCTGGAGCATTTATTGCAGCAGGCAGGGAGCTGCTCTGGGACTGTGGTGACACACACCCCTGGCTGCTCCAGCCCCGAGGAATGAGACCCCTTCCCTGCATTTCAGTTGTGATTTCCTTTGAGGATCCAGTTCTAAGCCCCAGCTGGAGCCTCCACAGCTGTCCCCTCTCTCCCCCCAGGTAGCACGGCGCTGGGGCATCCAGAAGAACCGGCCAGCCATGAACTATGACAAGCTCAGCCGCTCCTTGCGCTACTACTATGAGAAGGGCATCATGCAGAAGGCAAGTGACCCCGCTGCCATGGGGTGGGGGGTGTGACTGTCCCACTGCCACCCCACAGCAGGAATTCAGCGTTGGTCAGGCCGTGCGTGGTGTTCGCTGGAGGGGCTGGTGCAGGTCGTCTCTAACACCCTCCTCCTCCTCCTTCTCCTCCTCGCAGGTGGCTGGCGAGCGGTACGTCTATAAATTTGTCTGCGACCCCGATGCCCTCTTTTCCATGGCCTACCCCGACAACCAGCGTCCCTTTCTAAAGACAGAGCCTGACTGCCCAGTGCCCGAGGAGGAGACGGTGCCACTGACGCACTTCGAGGACAGCCCAGCGTACCTCCTGGAGATGGATCCCTGTGGCAGCCTTCCCTACGCGGAGGGCTTTGCTTACTGACTCGGCCAGCTGGCAGAGCCATGAGCACTAGCACATCCACTTTGGGCAAATGCGGTTTTGTAAAGAATGATTTTTTGCTGTTCCTAAGGAGAGGGAAAAAAAAAAACAAAACTAAGCCAACAAACTACACGCATGCACAGACAAATTGGAGGAACCTAAAATGCCCAGTGTGTGTCACCACCGACTCCCCACCCCTACTGTCCAACGGCTAGTGCATAGGACTGCCTGGGGCTGGCACCTCCCACCACGTGTCAGCGCAATGGTTTGGGGTGACGGGAGCTAACGCTGCAGTCTCTAACCCAGGCCCTGTTCCTCACCAGCACCGTGAGGGCTGATGGCTCCAGCAGTGCCCCTGGACTGGGCTGAGCCGGTGTGGCCACCTAGCCAATTGTCACGACAATCTGCTTTGCATCGAGCGCGATCCACGTGGCTGCCTTGTGTGGTGGAAAGGGCTTTGATTTGCACAGAGGAGGGATGGGGGGGGGGGGGATGCGTGGGCCAGCACCCTGGGGCTGATGTGCACAGCATCCTACCCCAACCCCAAGGAGCCTTCTGCCTTCTTCCCAAACTGCCCCTCCCCACACTACTCTTGTGATATAACCTGATATAACATTTCTCACCCCCTTCCTTGTCCTCTGTGTGTCCCTCTGGCTCCTCCCCAGCTCTGGCTGCAGGCCATGGGTTGTATTTCAGGGGAGGAGACCCTGACACTATCCATCTCACTCCTTTTATTTTTCTTTTTTTTTGTTGTTGTTTTTTTTTTGTTTGTTTGGTTGGTTTTTTTAATGTTTTAGGGGGGGGAAAAAAAAGGAAAAGGTTTCTAAACTGATTTTTGTAGATCTTTTGTATTTGAAGGCAAAGCTATTTTCTGCAGCCCAGCTGCTGTTCCTGGAGCCCCTGGGGATGGCCTCTGTTTTTTTCTGGTGGCATGCTTGCAAGCCCGTGGCTCCCCAGGATAGCTGCCAAAGTACCTGGTCCACTCCATTTCACTGCTCAAGTCTTCTTTCCTGGGGGAGCTGGGGCTGAACCCCAGTGCTGGCTCAGCTGTGCTCCCTGCCTGCTTGGCATGGCCTAAGAGCTGGGCTGTAAGGATGCAGTGGGCAGGGACAGGGGGGGGTCCCCATCCCTGCTTCCTGGGTACCCTGCTTCCTTCCACCTCCCTCCTCACCGCTGCACCTCCTAACAATCCTCCACCACTCATATCCATATCTGCCTGTCCCCCTTCGGCTACATGGTTTTGTTGTAAATGCTGTATAGGAATTTTTTTCTCTTCTTTAGTTAGCTTTGGTTGGAATTTAATTTTTTTTTTTTGACTGATTCATTCTTTTTTTGAGAAGTATGAAGATTAACTCGGGGTAGTCCCAGTTGCTCTCGATGGTGACTGCAGTGGCCTGTACCTGTGGGGAGCATTTGGTTGTGGGAACCCTGCCTTGACGACAGGGTTTCAACCAGTTGCTTGGTGTGACAGGTCTACAGTGCAGAAGGGGTTAATCTGAGGACTGAATTGAAATAATCTTTACTCCAGCAGGGCTATGTATCTCCTGCAAAGCTACATTACATTCTGTACTGTGTACAATAAAGGATCTTGCTTTCTGTTCCTCCCTGCTGCCTCGACCCCTTGCTCTGCCTGTGCTCTGGGATGCTGCCCAGGCTGGGAGGGAGTCTCTGGATGTGCTTGTGGGGGGCAGAAGTGGCCCAGTTTATGGCCCATTGCATGCACCATGCAGGGCCTTATATCCTTTGTAGGCAGCAGGATTAGGTGGGGGTCTAGGTCACCATGGCAGGGTTGCCCTCTTTCTGCCCCCCCTGCCCTCTTCTCCAGCTGTGGAGCTGTTGCTGCCATGTCTGGAAGCTACCACAGCTTTCACACTGCTAGGTCTAGCAAGAAGAACCATTTGAATCGGGGGCAGCTTCTCAGCAAGGTATGATTTAATATTGCCTCTTCCCCAGGGTTTCTCAGCTAGTAGATCCAGCTTCCTCTGTTCCCTTGTCTCTCTCCAGGAAAACCAAGCCCCCCACAAGCAAGCAGGGCTAAGACTGGTGGGGAACCTCTCAGTGTTTGCACCCGGAAAGAGCTTGCTGGCAATCTGAGCTCCAGACAGTGCCCAGTAATCCCACCTTGATGGGGATTTCAGGAGAGTGAGTCCTGGTGCTCAGGATGGAGCAAGGGGGCAATGGGGCCAACCTGCAGTGCTGCCAGCAGGCAGATGGCCGGAGGCAGCAGGACACCAGCTTGGCACACCAGTCTGTGGGGCCACAATCTTTCAAAGCCTTTACTAACCAGCTTGTGACATCTCAGCCCAACCTGCCCTGCAAATCCTGATGCAGACAGGGCTGGAGGGGGTGGTGCCAAGAGCATCCTATGCACTGTTCTTGCCAAAGGGTGGGGATAGAAAAAGAGGCATTTTTTTTCTATTCCAGCCTGTCACTGCGGGACAAAAGGGTTCACACCCCAAAGGGTTTGGTACCATACTGGCTTTTAAATACTCAGGGCATCGATAATTTTTGTCCTTGTTTGATCCTGCTGCACATTGTGCTTCCCTCTGCTGTGCACAAGAGGCTTTTACTTCATGCAGAGGGGATGGAGCTGCCTTGGGTGGACAGCCTCCTTCATTGGCCTCTGAGGGTGAGGAACAAGCCGCAGCTGCTCCATGTCCTGCCTGCGGTCCCTCAGAGATGGAGACAAGAGCTCCCAGGCAGTCTGGAGGCTGGGCTAGCATTTGCCAGGAGTTGTGGAGATGGAGAATCCGGTGGAAAAGCTTCCCTGTTCCCTGCACACCTCCTGCCCCATCAACCGCCACTCCAGAGCACGGGGACAAGCCTCCCTCCAGCATACAGTGGGACAGGGAGCACCCATCTGGCCACTGCTGCTTCCCTCCACGGGGAATGGCTGGGGCCACTACCCCTCCAGCCCCTTCAGGACTGGCTACCTTGGTCCCCTCCTCCCATACCCCAGCACCGTCTGTCTCCTGCTTTCCTTCTGCTCCCCCCTGGCTGCTGGGGAGGATGAAGAGCAGTGAGCAGAGAGGGTGGGAAGGATGAAGCAGAATTTTAGGGAAGATTCAGCCATGCAGGTTGGGCAAAACCTTGTTGCTGGTGTCAGCATCTTCAATACGCCACATCACTCCGTTTCCACCTCCCACTCAGGTCGTGCAGTAACAAGACCATCAGTGATTCAGGATGAGCAACAATCTGTGATACTGTGTGAGCAGATAATAAAATAGCAGCTGGTATTGAATGGGGATAAATGTGCTTTTTTCCTATTTGCTTCTCTTTACAGTCTTATAATGTGCATTAAGCTATTCCTTCCCTGGAATAAAAGCTTGGCTTTAACAGATAGTCCAAAGGCTGTTCAAATCAGATGCACACGTTAAAAATTATTTGGAAAAGAGGAGCCCCTAAAAGGGAGAACATCATTACAGCCCTCTACACAGCCATAATTCACTGAGTGTGTTTCTGCTTTCCCCATCTCCGAAGGATATAGCTGAACTGGAAAGCATTCAAAAAGCAATAGAGATAGCCAAAGGTCTGCAGTGGTTCTTATACAGGAGTATAAATAGTCTAACACTTTCATTTAGAGCAGGATTTGTGGCTCAGGGACTTAATATTTCATACCCCATGATGGAGTTTTCCATCCTTTACCGGAAGAGCATTTGTGGGATGAATTACTGCCCCTGTGGCTTGTTCTTATGGCAGCTGGCAGGATCAACAAGCCCAGCATGGCTACCAAGACTAGAGGTGCTGCATTGTCAGCAACAGCTCGATGTGGGCAGCAAGGCACAGCTCCCACCTGGCTACCGTCCCTTTTCCCCTCGTGGTGGCCTCATGCCTGGGGTTTGCAGCTTGTCTGCGCAGGGGCTGGCTGCCCTGGCCAGGGAGCTCACGCTGCAGCAAGTCCTCTCTTCTCTAGCTCTTCCAACATGTAACTCATTTATTTATTTATTTATTTATTTTCCACGGAAGTGGGTTCATTTGGCTTTTAAATACCTGGAGCAACATGAGTGACTGCATGTGTGAAGCCAGCTTCATATGGGTGAGCTCCAGCAACAAGAAATACAAAAATTTGGGCCGACAAGTAATTAAAAAGCGAGGACCATCCACCCACCAGGTGCTGTGCTATCATCCAGGGGCGTGCAGGGCACCCAGCTCCCTTAGCATCGTTCTGTCACCACCTCCTGTGTATCCATCTTCTGCTCCTGGCCACCATGTTTTGTGTCCCCGTACCACGATGTGATAGTACAGCTGGAAAGATATTTATTATCCAAAATGTGATTGCGTTTATACTTGCAGTCTGGAGCACTCGCCTGGCACGTAGGAGGACTTCAGCTCCAGTGTTTGTCCTGGGGCTTTATTCTGCTTTAGTCTATAAGAAGCTAACTTTTGTGGGCTGGGGTGGTCTGGATCACTGACTCCATGTCTCCCAGTCCTGTGCAGGCTGTAGGTAGAGGCAGATGTCTGAAACCACCTAATCCTGTGCTCATACTGAAAAGAAAGCAGTGGCTGCACAAATGCCTCAGAGTGTCTGAGTCCTCCAGCACTGTTTTCAGCCACTCACAAGGCAATGATACTGCAATGAGCCACTAAGTGGCTTTTGAAACCATTAGGCAATTGCTGCATTAGGCGCTCTCCATGCTACAGGGGGAGGAGGTTCTGTTGGTCTTCAGCCCCTTTCCAGAGAGGCAATCAACAAGAAGTTTCCCAGAGGCTCAGGTGGGGAGGGGGGAGTGTCCCCACCTTGTTGCAAGCTGGGTTGAGGGCCGTCCAGACTTGGAGGTCTGGGTGCTCATCCAACTGAGTGCACAGCTCTCTGGCCAGGATGTGGGCCTGGGTGGGGAAGACTCACAGCATGGGCAAGCAAGAGCAAAAGGTGCAAGTAGGAGGTTTTATTCCAGCTGGCATTGAAGTCAGGGCATGGGACCAGAGGAGAGAGTTGGGGACTTGTCTGGTGTACAAGTAATAACCCACAGCATCTTATTTTGAAGGCTTTTTAACTTAATATAAATAAAACCATCCTGGAGAGCACAGGTAGCAGCTGAGGCCAGAAACCATGAGCTCACACGATACTGGGCTAGCATAGTTACGACACTTGCAAGGGCCAGCCAAGGTGATCATCCATCTTCCTGACATAAGCTTTGCTAGGAGTCATGACGGGATCCAGTGACAAAAGGTCTTCAAATGGCACAGTCAGGTGAGCCCTGTTACCAGCCTGGGCAGCACCCCGGGGCCTGGCACACCCCAAGGGTTGATCCCTCCCTGACCCCCCAATGCATTCACCTGCAAGGCTGCAAGAGGACACACCAAGGGTGACCTGCACCCAAGCATGCAGGAATCTATTTGGAAAATCATCTCTTGTCTTCTTGGCCGTGTCAGACCCAGGAGAGGGCAGCAGCAGCCCAGGCTGCAGCCTCAGCTACCCTTTCTGACACTGGTCTTCATCTCCTAAGCTGCTTAAAGGAGGATAAGAAAGAAAAGCAATGTATGAAGGGAACAAGCAAAAAGCAAAAACCCAGTGGGCAGGCTAGTTACTCTCTTGGGCTTCAACAACGTTTGCTTTCAAGGTGGAATTGGAAAAAAAGTAGCCTTTCTTTGAAAACAAACTGGAGTGCCAGGGCTTTCCACGGCAGTCTTTCCTTCTTTTGATATTGGTAGTAACTGTACAGGGGCTTTTTACAGCACCAGAAAATAAGGTGGCAATGCTGGGCACGTTCCCAGTAGAGGTTGTAGGTAAGCACAAACAACATGGAGTGTGTGCACTTCATGATGTTGCAGAGATGCTAAATTCCCATGAGATCCTGCTTTGTAGCTCTTGTGGCTTCACTTAGAGCACTTTGGGATAATGAAACATGATTAGCAGCTCTTCATGGGCATGCCAGCTGCCTTTTCCTTGCTAAGCTTGCTGCCCCTGAAAGGGAAGGGTGGAAACAGAGGAAGTATCTACTTTTCCTCCCTCCAGCCCCGTCTGAGGTACACCAGCACGCAGTGCCGTGAAACTCGTGCCGCACATCTGCACTTGCAGCATCACCTTTTTAGGTCAGCATCTCCCCATGCAGCTGTGGCCCCACCTTTCAGCCCAGCCAGCCAGGTAGCAACCTCCTGGGTGTACTGAATGAGATCACCAGGATGAGTCATGCAGCAGGAGAGCGGGAGGAGGACATCCTTAGAGCCACACTGGAACCCCAGCGCCTGCTTTGACAGCTTGTTGTTACACAGCCAACCGGCTTGTGCTGCCGGCACTTCTGTTTCTGTGCCTGTTGGTCTCCCCCGTGTTTCCCGGGCTCGGCCAGAACAGGGTTCATATTCACCAGCAGCGGGGAGGGGGTCACGACCAGACCAGACCACTGACCCAGGCAGGGGGATGTTCTATACCGTGCTGACTTCTGGCCTGGAGTTGTAGGTGTAGGTTTAGGTGGTTCGGTGCAACTTTATATCACTCACATTGTATTATTGTTAATAATCATTACTGTTACATTAATTATTGTTAGTAATCATTACTGTTGTTTCTTCTGTTGTACCCTTCTATTAAACTCTCCTTGCCTCAACCCACTGGGTTTTGCCTTTTGCCCCATCCTCCCTCCAATACCTAGCACGGGGAGGGGGCTGCGAGCGAGCAGCGTGGTGACCCACAGCACTGTGTCACACGGGGGTCCTTCCTCTGGGCTGCGGCACAAGGCTGAACCTGCAGCCAGTGTTCTCTGTTCTCAGTCGGCCTCAACTGAGTCTTTTGATTTTTTAAATTTTTATAATTTTATTTTTTTTTCAGTTCACACCCTCTGATATCACAGCAAAGCGCAAAATTGTTGCAGACCAAAGCTGTTCTTCTGAACTGAGTCATTAAAGAAGGAGCCTTGTTAGACTGCCAGACACAGCCTGATTGCTTTCCTAAATGTAACAACACGAGCACAGCTTGCTGCTCTGTCTGGGCTCCAACTTGCCCGCGCCCTTGGGTGTTACTCAGCCTCCATCAAGAGCCTGGACAGAGCAACTCCTGCGTTGTTCCCACCTCTTTGGATCACTGGCCTTTTTCAGCCCATTTTTGGAGCAGGACCTGCATGTCTGTAAGTGAGCTCTGATTCCATTCCTTTAATTGTCTGTGCAACACATGTGCAAGGAGCTCTTGCATGTGTTTATTGCTTGAAGCCTGGAGGGTGTTCAGCAGGAACCCTTCCTGCTAAGGAAAGCCACATGTCCCATTGTGGGTGCTTGGAAAGCCTCTGTGAGCTACTGAATTTGAAGTTGCTGGGCTGATGAATGCAGTGATCCTCAGTGCTTGTAGGTGTGGAAATATGTTGGTGCTGTTGTGCTATGTAGCAGGCTAGCAGCTTGTTTGGGGAGCGACCGCTGTGTCCATCACTCCTACAAAATAGATCTTTTATTATTTCATTCAGAATATCATTCAGCCAAACTCAGTCTTGCCTCCTTCATCCATCACTCCCTCCTTGGTGGCACCAGGGCAGAGGACCATCTGTGGGAGGATGGAGCAGCAATAATCAGGTATCACAGCTGATGCTATATCCACACCTGCTACTGGGAGATGTTACAAAAATCACAGCCAAACTTTTGAATCTATGAGGGCCACCAGGTTTATGTACTACATACATCCCCAACTTTCTTTTTCCCCTGTGATGATGTCTCATGTCCTAAGTCTGCAAAGTCAATGGGAACAGTGTATTCTTGCTGCTCGAGAAAAGCCAAGCCACAATAACAGATACATTACTGCAATTTGGAGTTTAGTTCCTTGTCTTGAGGACTTCCCCTCCCAGCATTCATGACGTTTCCTTCTTAAACCAGTACCAGACAGGAAACAGATACAGGTCTTTTAGAAGCTTGTCTCACATGTCTAGTGTGAGACCAAGAGCACATGTGAAGCTAGATTTACTTTCCATGACTGCTCTTAGCTTTCTACCTCCCTTTGTAGTCTGGAGCTGATAAAGCCCAAAAGAGGTGCCTCTTGTTCACCAGCTGTAAGCAGCTCACATCAAGCTGCAGAGCACAGATCTCTGAATTTTCTGTTTGCTCTTTCCTCCACAGAGACTCCTCAGCTGAACCCCGTGATGAAGCCTCTGGCCTGGATGCTGGGCACGCAACTCTCAGACCTTCCTTACAATGAAGCCCTTTCAGGGCCTGGAAGAAGAGCACATCTCTCATGTGGGGCAGCCGATGCTCAACTTCTCCTAAATCCAGAGGTGTGTTGGCAGCAGCTTTTGGATCAGAGAAGGTATGACTCTGGTGAGATTTGTTGGCTTCACTTTTTTTTTAAGCAATCACGTAACCAGATTTCATCCACCAGGTGAGAGGATTTGACAAGATCTGGCCTGATAAGTTCATTTTTTTCTTTAAAACTGCTGATTGTTTGCAGCACTGTTGAAACATGTCCTAGGCTGCACACCTGCAGGTAGCTAGCCTAAAAGCATGCCCTTGTATATGAGCATTTAAAAATTAATTCATACCTTTGTTATGGAACAGACATAAATAGACATGATCAGCAAGGTGAATATAATTTGAAGCCTGGGGCGTTATGTGGGGAAAAGTAGTATGGGAAAAGCAACAGAGATGCTGGAAAGGAGCTGACAAGTGGAGCTCTGAGGGCACCAGCCCCAAAGCTGCCAGAATGGCATCACCTGGACTTCCTTAGTGCAAAAATCAGGAGCCAAACACAGAGCATGACCTTGACTATTGCTTGAGCAATTACAGTCAGTAATGGCCTTTGAAAGATCAGCGACTCTTCAACTGCTATCCGGTGTGCACTGTAGGTTTAGTCAAAAGACAGTCTGTGGAGGAGGTGCCCTGCATTCCCACTGCATGCTGCTTCTTGTGTCAGAGCTGTCAGCCAGCAATGGGATATTTTTAGTTTGGTTTCCAAAGGAAACAAAGCTCCAGCAACCATGCTCCATCTGTCAGCTCCCCCCTGCAACTTTGGAACAGTGGCTACTTTTAAAGGCCTTTTTATTTTGCTGGGGAGATACAGCTCCACAACATCAAACACATGTAAGCATCAGGAAAACAGGTGACTGGGCAGAGGTAGAAACCCCTCCCCAGGTCATGCAATGATGCCACCTGACCACCCAGGACTGCCACCTTCAAATACCCTATGTGCTGAAGAAGCCTTATGGACATTCATCCTGCGTTTGACTTGGGACAGTCCCACCATGGCACAGGATGCCTGGCTTCACCGGCCACAGAGCTCACGGGTGAAGACAGATGGTCCCCAGCATTGCTGCAGCCCTGCTCTGCTGGCATGGCTCCTTCACCTCCCTTGGTACAACTGGGTGGCCATGGTTAGGAGGAGACATCTTTCATGTATGGGCAAAGTCAAACAGGAGGAGTAACTTGAGTAATTTCCCCCAGAGGAGCCTTCAGACCCACAGGCACCCAAATTCCTCCTAACAGCATGGACTTTGCTGTCCTCTCTCAGTTTTACTTCCAGTTTCCCAAGAGCACAATTTGCTTGCAGAGACGCTCTGTGCTAGACCCGAGCTGTCAGCCTTCAGGAGACACTGATTTTGGAGGATTATTATGCCTTAGTTTCCATAAGAAATATATTCTTTCCACTTTGAAGCTCTGCATGTTCCAGTATTTGGTAATTTCACCCATTTTGCCATGTTGCAGCACCTGGACAAGCCCCTTGGTCAAGCTCTTCTTGGGTCTGTTGCACATAAACCATTACCACTGGGGTGATGGCTGATAAGGCATATCCCTGGTCCCAGGGCAGGTTACCATGGCCACGGACACTGCTGTTGGCCCTTTCCAGCAGGCACATCCCAGTTGCACAGAAGAGGCACACAGAGAAATAGCTGTTGGGTGATGGAGTCCTGGGCGCAGATTTACCAGAACCAGCTCCAAGGTTGCCTCTGTCTCCTTTCTCACAGAAGGACGCAGAGAAGGAAATACTAAGAGGAATGAGATAAAAAGCAAAAATATTATTGAAAAAGAAAATAATAATGATGCAGTAGTAGAGTAAGCCCAGGCCAGTAGGGCATGGAGGAATTCAGGCCCTATCAGTGCATCTAAGCCTCACCCTCATTAGCAGCGACATGGGCAGACTCAGCAGTGCTGTAGCACTATAATGCAAATTTTACACATATGAAACAGTTGTCAGCCATGCTATGGGTGACCAAACACACAGGTGTAAGGGCTGGTAGAGGATGGTCAAGTATTTAAGTCAAAAGCCTTTGTTTTTGAGAGGAAAGAAAGAAATCTGTTCTGCTATTGCCTCCATCAAGTGACAGATGAAAAAGGCCAGCCTTGCTGTTAAATAAAACGATATAAGACATTGAGAAAAGGGAGTATTTGGGACAGATTGCAGCCCCAGTGCCAGTGGAAGGTCAGGATGTCCAAGTGAGCTCCTCAGCCAGCTGCTGAAGAGCCTTGGGAGCTATGGAGTATCTTGAGCCTGAACAAAAATAATTAAGCCTGACTACAAGACCAGCTGTGCAAAAAAGGGGACTTCCTTTTTTCCACATTTATGTCTTCCAACCTTGAAGTATTATTCTCCTGTTGCCTAAAGCACTGGTGTATCCAGACATGAAGATGTTTTGCTTAATCCTGCATTCATTATGTAAGTACTTTGAATGATCCTGTGTTTAAATAAAATAGCATTTCCTCTAAGACAAGCCCAGGCTAAGCACTGGGAGTTTTCTGCAGCACTACAGCATTTTTTGTAACCTGATTTCATGCATCCAGACAGACACCAGCAAAGCAATGCACCAAAAGTGTAGTTGTATCCACCCCAAACCTGGCAGAAGTAAGGTGGCCACCATCAGTGCCCAGGGAGCAGCCCAGCATCCTCCTGCCCCACTGCTGCAGTGGGAAAAGCAGTGCTGCAGGAAGTGCAGTGTGATCACTGTTCTCTACTGCTGTTTTCAACATGATACAGAAAATTATTGGACTGCTCTAAAGGTTTCATCCCTCTGTCTCAGCAGTGTGTCCATCATCCTCTTTCTGACACTAGCAACCTCATGTCCAAAGCCCCACGTTTCCAGGACTGGCTGCATGCCTTTGCCCAGAGCATGTGGCTCAGTAGCTCTTGGGTGACAATAAATCAGACGACCATTTGTGGGAGACACGAGGAGGGTCTCCTTTGTGAAATGATAGGTTGGTATTTCCAGAAATAGTTTGCAAAACAAACAAACAAAAAAATACTCAGTGTGTAGCAAGAATTACAATCAAATAGAGGCTGGAGTCTTTGAGACAGCAGATGGCAGATGGTTGGTGACATTCACATTACCTTTGTTGTACTGTACTCTGCTGTGCTGGAGGGGACACACTGCATCTTCCCACGCATCCCATGAGTTGGCCGCAGTTGACCCTGTAGAGGAAATAAAGAGGTACATGCCTTGGTTCATCAGCTCCTTTGTCTGAAGTCTTCCTTCTATTACTAGGGTCATATTTGGCCAATTGCTCCTTCTAAGCAGGATCAGATTTAACAACCCACTTAAACTGTTGACAATGTCAACAGTTGCCATATTTCATTCTGTGGTGCGGGGTAGAGCTTGTAGCCCTGGCAAGATGGGTCTGTAGTGGGTTTAACCCCAACTTGTGGCCTCTCCACCCAGGAGTGTTTGGTGTGACCTATTAGAGACTCTGCCTGGACTGTGGCACTACTAAGAGCCTCCTCAGTGCTGTGATGGGGTGGTTTCTTCTGCTGCAGACTCGGTATAGTTGAAGAGTAATCTAACCTCAGTGCGGTCCTCTTTTTAGTCTCCTAAACGAGGAGAATCTCCCACTGTTTCAAAGTGGTGCCTTGAATGAGGGTAAGAATTTAATCTGAATTACTGCAAGTGAAAGAACTTTGAGACCCAGCCGATGACCAAGTTTGGATCTAATTACACATTGCCTGCAAGAGCTCTTGGAAATAGTGCATAGCATCCTTGCTTATCTTCTCTGTAACAGCATTCAGAAGCTATTTTGTGGATTACAAGATGAGAGAAGGAATTATTAAAGCAAGAGTTGCCATGGTGAGCCAGGCCAAAGAGCTGTGCAGCCCAGAACCCATCTCCAGCATCAGTCAGTGGCAGGTCCTCAAGGAATAAAATAGGAAAGTCTTGCTTTAATACCCTCATATGGCAGCTGAGTGCATTTGCAAGTGCTGATCTTCTGGAAGGACTCAAAGTTGAGAGCACGCTCACGGAAGGTGGAGATGTCCAGCAGCAGCTCTCTCTGGGATATGCTCACATTCATCTGCCCATGTGCCAGAAGGTTTAGCTGCTTTGTGAGCAGAAGACCCAGACTTCCCTGCTGCTCTCTTCCACTGGAGCTCCAGCTCTTTACAGGCCCTCCACTTCTGCTCTGCAAACAAGTTCTTCCACTTCATAAACAACTTTGAGGGGTATTGTTGGGGTTTTTTTAATAAATTATGCCTCTGGAAAAAGGAAAGCAGCAAAGTTCCCTACAGATTGCTTTCCTGTAGGACATACAGGAGCCACACAAGACTAAGCTCCAACTCCTGGTCTGTTCTTATAGCTATAGGAATGTAGTTACGCTTTATGGGCATGGATTTATTTTGTACTTTTTGATATGGATTTTAAAATTTGGTGGTTTCTTTTTTTGCTGCACTCTGGATCTGGCTTTCAAAGGCAATCACAGCCACTACTGAAAAGCTGGCAGACCTTTAAAAAAAAAGTCCAGCATTTCAGAGATTCTCAAACTTTTCTTGCAGTTTCCTGTAGCTGATCAGTAGGATTATCTTGTGTTTCCCTCCTCCTCTCTCCCCTCACACAGAGGTCCCTGAGCCTTTGAAAACTTTGGCAGCTGGTTGACTTTCCAGGGCATTCACATGTTGTTCCTGGCCCTAGTCCCACCAGTGGTGGCTGGTCCAAATTGGCAGCTCTGATCTTGCTGGCAGCTCTGATCTGTGCTGACTGTCCCTGGTACTTCTTAGGCAACACCAGCATCTTGGGGTGACACACCAAAGCCAGCCTGGGGGCACTGCAGACACTTGTTTGCCTCGAATCTTCTGTGTTTGAAGACAAGTCTGTCAAAGAAGGAGTGGCAGAGCCAGCCTGATAAGATCAGCAGCTCCTTGAGGCTCAAATCTCTGCTAACTTT
Organism: Actenoides hombroni; assembly: GCA_024336885.1. Taxonomy (NCBI): domain Eukaryota; kingdom Metazoa; phylum Chordata; class Aves; order Coraciiformes; family Alcedinidae; genus Actenoides; species Actenoides hombroni. Next base: position 38,314,995 of record WUAM01000359.1, on the reverse strand, counting down.
GATTTCAGTGCCCTAAATTCCCTTTGCATCACCTGGGTTGAGAAATGTTCTAACCTGGTCAGGGACAAAGACGATAAAATAAGTTATGTCTTTTAATTATGGGGTTTTGGTTCTTTACAAATGAAGCGTATTAAAGAAACTATGCCAGCTGTGTCTTGCTCATGAACAAAACTGCTGTGGTTTCTCTGGGGTTGCACTGTTGTTTTAAATGAATTGCACTACAGGGCCTGCACTGCAGGGCCTTCAAGGCAGCTTGCCTCTGCCTGCACTGCCAGTTGCCTGTCTCCTCAGGGAAGGCTGCCCCAGATCTTGCTGCTGGTGGTTTCTCTCCTCCTGAAATGCAGCCAAAGGGTCGGTTGGAAAGGCAGGAGGAGCAGCCCTTCTGCATATTGCATAACCCTGCACAGCAGGAGCAAATCTGCCCTCAGGATTCTTCTCTCTTGCTTGTCTAATCACTGAGATGAGTCACATCAAGCTTCTTTGGTGCAAGAGCTGCGTGTTTTTGTAGCCTGTGCCTGCCTGGGTGTCCAACAGCAAGGGTCATGGGTGGAGGGTCCCAAGAGCTCTGCACTTCTCTCCCACAGACTGGCTGTGCTGCCTCACCATGGGGATTTTCCAGGCAAATTTAAAGGAGAACAAAGAAGAGCGAGCAGCAAGCCGACAAGCAGCCTGGCCGCACTTCGTCAGGACAGCACAGAGTCACACCTCCTGAAGGCATACTGCAGCTAGATAGTAACTGTGATGTAGTCCCTTTTCCTAACTAGAATGGTGCTAACGCACAGAACCTTGCAACAGCCTGGCTGCTGGTGGCAAGCAGAGGACTGTTGCTGGGCTGGAGCCTGGAGAGCCAGCTGCCAACACAATGCCACTGCCATCACCTGCATGGTGGGCAGAGGGCACAGCTGGAGTGCTAGCAGACAGCTGTGAGGTTGTGCCGTCCAAGTGGTGGCAGAAAAAAAGCTAGAGGGGCATTATCAAAAGCAGACACAAGTCTGTTCTTCCATATGCTTTGATTTCTTGAGCTGTGTGTTGGCTGAGAAAGTGGGGTGGCTGCTGTCCGAAGGGCACAAGCCCCAGATTTAATTGAAGGTGTGAGTTTGTACAGATGTCATGGTGGTAACTGCATTGCACAGCTTCAATTGCATTCACAAATGCATGCCCATAAATGTTTGTATCTTCAGAAGCAGCATCCTGAGCCTGGAAAGGCATTCCAAACTCTGCTTCCATCTGGAACACATTTTTTTTTGCTGGTTTGTTTAGTTTTTCAAGAGTGGCGATGGTGCCTTCTTTATTTAATGGCTTTATTTTTAATGCTTTATAGGACATATCACCAGGGACCAAGAGCTCTTAGCTACAAACATGTCAAAAGAAAATGGAACATCTTGTTGTGGGTGGGTCTACTCAGCATCACTGCTGCTGCCAGGGAGTCAGACAGACAACTGTTTGCCTTCCTGCCTGTAGGTTTTAGGACTGGCTCAGACTGGAGCTGCACAGATGAGGTGATGTTTAGGTTCCCAGACTGCTTTTTGAGTCAAATATTTCTAACAGGCTGAACTGTTACTAAAGGAGGAGAGGAAGGTGTTGGGGGGTTTTCCAAGCACTCTGTTTATGTTCTCCCAGGAGTGCCTGGAGAACAGGCATGGTTTCAAGTATTTTTTACTCTTTCGAGCTGTTTTTCTCAGTCTTCTGTGCACTCTTGACTCTTTTGATCCTGGAAAGTAAAGTCAGGAAGCTGGTGTCTGTAAATCCCATTTGTCTGTGCTGTGCTCTCCCACTGGGGACCGAGAGCTCCCCTGACACGCACTGATGCTGCTGCCTTCCCAGCACAAGAGTGGCAAGACAGCTGCACACTTGAGAGGTCTGCAGGGACGTGGCCTGGGGGTCTTCCCCAGCTTCTCTGGCTCTGGCTGTGGGAAGCAGCATCAGAGGCTTCCCACAGTCTCCCTGGGAGATGCTGCTGCTCTTTATCACACCAGGCTTTTAGAGCAGGGAAAGGCAGGTAATGTTGCCCCCTTAAACCTGCCCATTTTAAGGGAGCAGGTTAAACCCTGCTCTGCTCTCTCAGCCTCTCAGGCTCTGGCAAAGTCCATGCTAAGGAGCCGTCAGCCAGGTAAAATATGATTAAGGACCCCTCCTGTCATGGGAGAAGCTGCTTGGTTTAATCTCATTCAAAACCCACTAGTAGTTGGTTTAACAGCACAGGTTTAACAGCACAGGTGTCAGGGAGCCCTTTGCTTGCCTTTGAGCTTGAGACACTTGGCAAACCTAACATGCAGCGCTGGGCAGGAGGGAGACAGAAGAGATGGGTTTTTTAGCATCACCTAGAGGCTTAACACAGCCATTTCCCAGCAGAATGTCCACCCCCTTGCAAGCCCCACAACTTCTCTGCATGGCAATAGGTGGTGCAGCAAGCAGCTCCCTCAAAGCACCCAGGAGAGATGGTTTCCTGCAGAAGGCAGGGCTGATAAATCAGCACGGAAGAGCTGACACAGATTTATACCCAGGGTTGATCTGAGAGGCTGTTTCATGCTATCATTGTTGTACAGGATTGCTGTACCTCTGTCTCGTGTGATGCTCCCCTGTATTTTAAATCTGTGTTGTGGCATTGCTGAACCCTCCCTGCAGCTCTGTCCCTGCCACCAGCTCACTGCAGCTGCAGCTTCAGCTAGTCTTCACCACACAGCATAACTGTAGGGTAAGGACTCTTTGCTAGAAATTGTTCCCTGGTTGCTGTGAAATTCCTGTTTTGTTTTGGAGTTTTTTCCAGCCCTGGTCCAGTTGTCTTTCAGTTGTCTCCCAGTGCCACCAGCAAGTGACAGCATCTTCTCCTCCTCTTCTGAGCAGCTTTGCCATGTGCCTAGTTCAGCTTCCCAGTCTGGGGCTCCTGGTCACCCAAGGGATGTACAAAGCCAGATGGATCCAGGCAGCCAAGCACTGAGCACCTGGGGTGGATATTTGTAACTTTTTCCCAAGTGTTTAAAGTCAGCATCGCATTCTGTAGGATGAAGTTCAAGTCAGGTAAGGTGGGAGAGAAGGAAAACTGCTGGCTTGTACTTAGAGGCTGTTGTCCCCCCGTGGCATCTGCAGGGCAGCCAGCCACCGCAGTGGCTCAGTTGTGCTGCCTGCCCCTAGTGTGGGAGCCCAGCTCACCAGTGCTGCCCACAGACCCTACCTGGCCCGAAGCTGGCATCCTGAACACTAAGCCCATGGGTAAGAGCCTCCCTCTAGAAACAGAGTCAGCCTGCGAATGATGCAGCTTGCAAAGGCAGAGGCCAGCTATGCTGTTGTGTTTGATCTCTTCAAGGGGTCAGGTCTTTTCCAGCTCAGCTGTAGGACATTAAATCATCCTGTTTGCTCCCTTAGCACTCCCTTCTTCCTTCACTGTTTGCTTTTTGCTCATGGGATGGAAGCAGTTCAGCACTACCAGTGGTAACAGGTCAAGGTGGACCATGCACAAACCATGTCACTGTGAAATAATTTCAGCATGACAGTTTATCATAAGTGCATTTTGTATTCTTTTTAACATGCCTTTTCCTGTGTACCTAGTTCATCCCTAATCACTGGAAAAGTCAGGAAATACTGCAGAAAACAGCATTTGCATGCAGTTCTGCTTGTCCTTCTGCTGCCCCCACAGCTCTCTGCATGCCCACGCAGCCTCTGCTGCTCTGGCGTAGGCTGCTGTGCTGCCAATCCTACAGCTACTGGCAACATGCACAGCACTGCCCAACAGCCCTGCTGAGACGTGACCCAGAGGCCAGCCACAGTTGAGGGGGACAGGGGAAAAGACTACAAGCATGGGAAGTCTCCTCCCATTCTCCAACTGACCGTAGCTACCTCTCAAAATGTTTTATTGAGACAAGCCACCCAGTATTTCCCTCCTTCAATGCCTGAAGATATCACTGTCCTTGGAGAAGTTGCTGAAGTGAATTGGAGGCACTTGGCTAAATGCTTTAAGTGAAAGACAGCAGGATTAAATTCCAGTTTTGACATAGTCCTCAAGCCCATTTTCAAGAGAAGTGCAGTGCTGCCTCCAGCCCAGCTGGTGCCTCCATGCTGAATCACCCTCATCCAAGAGTAAATAAAGCTCTTTGAAACAGGACAAATGTTTTCTCAGCTGCTCTTCTTCCCTTTAGAAGAGGGGCTGATTGAAATTTTTGTCTGAGAACATAAATATATGCAGTCAACAAATGCTTCTTAGTAAGAAGCTATCTTTGCAAGATAACTGTTTTTTGGAAAGTACATTGTGAATCCACAGGCCTCTTCTGGATCATACTGCTCTCCTTACAGCTTTTCCTTCTCCAAACCTGCGGTGCTTTACATTTTATGAACTGCTAAATGGACTGATTTAAGTCACTGCGCATTAATCTTAGCATGTTGTCAGTTCAGGCTCCTGGTGTCCCCAACACTTTGTTTCTGCTCAGCCTGGAGCTGCGTTTTCCCTGGGAAGCAGCAAATATAAATGGCCCTTTGGCATGAAACACGGCAATGATCCAAAAGGCCAAAGTCCTGAGGTGGGTGCCCAGCTGCCTTCTCACCACAGCAGCTGCTCAGGGAGCTGCTGTGCCCTTAACCATTCCCCAAACAGTTGTATGCTCCCTCTCCTCCAGGTGCAGTTCTCAAACTAGAGCTGAAGCCTTAATCTGACAGGGCAACCTTTATACCAGTTCCAGTGGCAGGTTAAGGGCAGACTTACAGCATTTGCTAAGCTCCAAGCTGCATGAACTCCAGCCTAGCTCTCCTCCAATTGGGAAATTGCTAGGAACTAGACAAGAGCATTCACTCACACAAGTTCAACATCTTCCAGAGGGCAAGTTCATACCACACTGAGTCCTTGTGCACCACAGCCTGCCTGGATGGAGGGATGGAGATGATGCTGCCTGTCAAGCCCTCTTGATGGACAGCAGTGAGATCTGAAGATCTCTTGCATCCCAGGGCTGAACCTTGTCTGGCTGCAAGCACAACCTCAGGCTCAAGCCCACTGTAACCAGCTGTTCTTACCTCAATGCCTTGCCCCAGAACTGCTTAGCAGCTTGCAGAGAGCCTGCCTGATTTTGAAGGCTGCCTTGAAAACGTCACTTAGTAGAAAGCATCTCCCTGAACCTCCAGCCAGCCCTGAGCCAGTCCACTTGGAGACCAGGCTGTCCCACCCAGCCAGGATGCTGGGCTGCCATCTGCACCAGCAATATTATTGTGACTTCCACCTCCCCTTACATGGCCTTCGCAGCAGCAGACACGTAACTATTTCACAGCAACTCACTGTAGCAGAAATTAATGCGCTTAACATAAAGACAACCCACTCAGCTACCCCATGCTGCTTCCTCATTCCATCCAGTCAACACCCCTACAGAAAACCTCAAGGCTGTGAATCCAATGTCAAAATAACACAGAGTATTCTACTAATTTTATTTTTTTTTCATTAAACTGCTTAAATTTAAGCAAAGCTGCTGTGCAATTTTTCCGTCTTCCCACAGGTGCGCTGCAGGGTTGGGGAAGGTGTCTCATAATTTTAATGCAGCTAGTCTAGCTTGTAATAACATACAGCCTTGGCTGAACTTGTGAATCCGTTGCTGTCCCTCAGAGACAAAATGTTACATTGATGTCTTAAGTATTTTTAGTAGTGCTGTTCTCCAGTTAAGCCATAAAAACCAAGGGCACAGGTATTCAAAGCATCTTTTCCCAGCTTCAAGTAATCTAGCATTAACCACAAATGACAGGCTCACAGCCTGCTTCAGCCCAGGGAGTACCAACAGGAACCAACAGCAGGTACCCAAGCCATGATGGCAGCAACTTTTCAGCAGGCAGGAAAGGCTTTGCACACAACACACAACACAACACTTTTGGGGTTGTTTGCTCCCTTTCAAATGCCAGTTGTGCTTTCTCCTTTTCCACCACATATAAATAAATGCATGCTGTTAGCCCTAATAAAAAGGAAAATAAGGCAGGCAGTGGGGCCATTGCTGCAGGTACGATGCTGGTCAGGATACCACCCAATTCTGCCATACCACCAGATGTTTTGGAAAGGGCTGCTTTTTCTAGGAGAGAAAGCAACCTACTGGCTTAGATGGCCATGGGGGTCAGACACCTTTCCCCAGGAGCTCTGGCAGCAAACCTACACTTCAACTGTTGAGAAGGAAAGCCTGATAGCACAGGCAAGGGGTTCTGCCAGCAGAAGCTTGCCAAGCTTAGAAAGGGCAGTCTGGTCATCTTCTGCCTAAGAAACTGAGAGCAAAGTATGCTCTAGAAGCTTACTGGTGATTTAATTTTTGAGTTTGAAGTACCAAGAAGATGAAAAGAAAAGGCTAATTTTGTTGCTTTTTTTTTTAATCCCCTTATCAGAAAATCCAGGCTGAGTTCTGGTGGGAAATGGAAACAAACTGTCCCCGTGGCAGCCACCGCACAGCCCCTGACTCATGTCTTCATGTTAGAAGTAAAAAAGGCAATGCCGTGAAGCTGAGAAGGCTTCAGGTTCAACTTTCAGATAGCTGTATGTTACCTGGAGAGTGTCAGAGAGCAGGGGAATAGATCTACATTGCAGGGACCTGGTTAACCAGAGTCAAGGGAGATAGTGCAGGGGAGTCCCTTGTGCTGTGGGGACTATTGCAGGGCCTGATCCTGCCAAGTGGCCAGTCCTCTTGGGTCTCATCAGATCAGTGATGATGAATGCTGTCAGTACTGCCTCTAGTCCTCCAAAGTCCAAACCAGTTGCCCTTCAGTTGATTGAAAGGGATTCAAGATCAGGCCTAGCACGAGTCATGTTCCGGCAGGGGATGGAAGAGTTCTGGAGGTAGAAAACACACCTTATCTTGCTTAAATGCAGAGCTTAACAAAATTATGAGTGAAGGTCATGAGACAGGGGCAGAAGTGGAAATTTTAAACAACACAGGATTGATCTTGTCAGTGGTTTTTTTTTTTTCCTGACCTTAGCTTCACAATTCAATGTTTGGTGTAAGTAGAGATGTCAAGCCTTCCTGCAGTGATGGAGAAGACAAGCCCTAGTGCTGTCTGCTGGTCCATGGGCAGAGTAAAGAGATAAAGTTTCTTCTGAGATAAAGCTCTGAAATATGCCTGTAATGAAGCTGGAAATTTCCTTCCAAACACTTTTTTTTTTTTTCTCCCTGTGAGAGAGGAAGCTTTTTTTTCATCTGACCTTGCTTGGGCAGGGACTGCATGTCATGTGATTGACCCAGCAGCACTCTATTTCCCACAGACTCTGCTTGAATGTGCAACATACTTCCAGGTCCTGGGTGATGGTATAAAGTTCAACCACAGATCACTCTGTTTAGCTGTTCTAGGGGCTCATATTTCCAGTGGGCCAAAGTGTTTAAAGAGGTTGCAGGCTTTTCTGAGGGAGTATTTAAACTCTGTCAAACCACTTGCATAGGAGAAATTTATAGCCTCTGCCAGCAGTACATTTCTGTTTTCTTGTCTTTAATTTAGTAGCATGCATTGTTTTGATGTTGTCCTAACAGAATAAATAATCTGTGGCAAATTTATGCCTATAGAAATGATAAAAACTAGATTAAAGAAAATAACAACAGTAAAAAAAATCAAGGAAACCCAGGTTGATGAGAGCCACATCAAGAAGATCCTTGGCAAAGCTGCTGGAATGCCTTAGGGGCCTGAACTTTTCAGAAAGCCGTACAAGGAATTTGAAAACTGCTTCATCTTCAGTTTAATTGTGCACATAAAAACAAACTTGCACATTAAAAGGAGAATAAAATAAATAAGCAGAGGTTTTTTTCTCAGGGTCTGAACTAAAAGTTTGAAAATAAGTAAGTTTGGTATTGCAATTTTCCAGGCAACCTAGGTCACTCCCTGACCCTATTGTTCCATACCTCAGTATATAATACAGATACAAGTCTGATAAATGAAGGGTTTCACAGATTGTTTTCTTTCTATTTACAGGAAAAAAGCAGTTCAGAAATACAAGTGACATCTGCTGTAAGACTGAGACCACTTCAGTTTCTCTAGTTACTCTGGGGTGGGGAAGTGAAATGATGAGATGGCTAGTTGGGGGGGTTATCAGTTTTTGATGCTGGAAGAGAAACACCAGCCAGGCTTTCAATATGAAGCAGCATAATAGCACTAACCTTAGTCCTTACATGCTTGGTTTTCTTTAACAGCTAAACAGACACACTCCTAGGACCTTCACCAATCATATAAAAAGAAAACGTTTATTGGGATGATTAACAACCAACCCTGATGTCTCCCATCAGGTAGGACTGGCCAAAAGAAAAGAGGGAAAAGAAAAAAAATATCACAGAGACATAGAACTGTTGAGACTGAAGGGACCTCTGGAAGTACCCTGAAATACTGAAGTATTACAACTAAAACAGAAAGTAACAACATAAATACTTGGCTGAATCAGGCTCAAGACTGTTGTTTCCCAAATGCACAGCTGTGTGCCCAGTTCTATTTGCTGTTTATTTTGGTAGCAAGACTGGTGCCTATGTGGTTATGGCAGAAGGAGCAATAAAGGTAAAAGCATCATCCTGATTTAACAGCAAGTACAAGATAAGCAGCACCCTGTTCAGCTCCAGCTGGTATGTTGCAGGGCCTAGCAAATGCCACAAGGAAGACAAAAGTCAGAGAAGTCAGAAACCTATTTCTGAGGAACTCCACCACCTCTTCCTTATCATCAGTTTCCAGACTGAGTCTTTGCCTGCCTCCGTAACCCACTTCCCACCCACCCACATTCCTTTCCATCAGTGCTGCTTTATTTGACTTATCATTCTCTTTGTTAAACCCACTTAATTGGTGCGTTTAACTCTTTACGTTCCTTAATAGTCCCTCTGATACCACTCACTTACTGAAAAAGCAGTCACAGCCTTAAGTATTACATTTCAAAACAGCACCTAAATTGAGAAAGATCTCAACAGTCCCAGTGTTCAGCTGTGCTAGCTCCATTAACTCACATACACTTCATAATCACCATCATAAGGCAAGATGGACTTTATAAGCTGCATAACTCTCCAAGTCAAAGGCTGCACATAACCTGGATATTTCCCAAATTCCAAAGCCTACTTTTTCATAAGCTCCTTTAAGACAAAGAAGCTGCATCCCCCTGCAATGAACTATACTATACTGCATCAATTGCAGATCAGAAGGGATCCTTGCTGTGCTGCTGAAAGTGTGCTTAGTTTAGTTCACCACGTACACGATGCTTGATCTGAGTTTCCTTATCCAGCTCTATCAGCGACCTAAGGAAGAAAATCTCAAGTGGAAGAGGTAACAGAAAACCTCCTAATGCTGATGTAATTATGTCAGGGAGAAAAAAAGTAAAAGTAAAATATTCCTTTGGGTTTATTTGGGGAACTGCTGCAAGTTTTACACACACAAAAATGCGTCAACCTCAGGGCACCGTCAGCTGCATCCACACTGGGAACTTCCTCAGTATAACCCCCAGCTTTTAATAGTGTAGCCAAAGTCTGTCTAGACACTGTCAAAGGCAGCATGCAGTTTTGACATGGAACAGGAGGCTTTCTCCTTCTCCATGAGTACTTCTGTTGGGGGATTTGGGATAGTAAAGAATTACTTTACAACTGAAAAAGTCCTAGTAGTCTAAGCTGGTAAAGCATCCTTCACTGCAGGTATAATACTAGGGGTAAAGGTAGGAACAGTACCCATATGTCAAGGCAACAGCAGAAGTGCAAAAGGCTAAACTAGTCAAAAGTAGGACCATGCAAGGGTTCCTAGTCAGAGCACAGCACTATTAACAGCTAGTGGAAACCTGGCACACAGATATAACTAAAAAAGTGAAGGTTTTGTTTTATTATCAGACACATTTGTAACTTCCGGACAGAAACAGAGGGTGTGGGAGGGAAATGAGGAGGGGAAAAAAAACCCCAACAATAAAAGCCCAGCTACAACTCTTATGCCACATGTTCTTAATCCAGATCAGTGCTTTTGTGCAACACCACGCACTTGGGAGCAAGGCACCAAGCAGGGTGTCTCCCACAAAGTTTTGTCAGAGAAGAGATTCCCCGGACTTCCCTCGCCAATGGCAGCAAGATGACACTTCTGTCAATGAAAACAGGACATTTCTGACATAACCACATGGGTGGAATTCCTTGCATGAACTGGGTGAGCTGTAGTTTTAGTTTTAACACATTAATATGTTCTACCAGGGGAAAAGCTAGAAGTATTTTTAGCATGGTCTGAGTGTTTGTCTCTGCACTGTTCTGTCCTTTTTTGGAATTTTTAACTCTGGAAACAAATACAATACCCTCTGCAATCATGAAACACCACCTATTTTCATTTATTGCTTGCCACAAAGACGACTGCAAGTTGTACTTCCAAAGACATTGAAGGAGAAACATAAATCAGCTACTTTTGACACAGCTTTACCCCTTCACACCACCGGACAAGTCAATTCTGTTTCCCTATTTCCTGCCCATGTCCCCCAGCCTTCCCTACATCCATGCTTAGCTCTGAAGAAATCTCAGCGGAGAAAACATTTTTCTTCATTATGAAATTTAATCCCAAGTTGTTGCTTGAAGGTGTTGTCCCTCACTCTCCTGTCTGAAATGGCCTGTGAGCACAGTAAGAGGGGTCAACAAATTACACTTGCAAAATGCATCACATGCAACTGCCCTCTAGTCCTGCCCCTCGCACAGCCACTCAGTCTGATTTCCAGCATATATTGGGGAGAAGCATCTGACAACAGTACTTTTGTTTTATCACATGAAAACCCCACAGCTGCATTATCCCTTCCACCTTGCTGGGGACAGAGCCCAGCAAGTCAATTAGGTATAGAGGAGGAGATGGAGTTGAAGCACATCTGTAACAAGAAGAACTGGCACAAGGCAAGTCTCAGGCCTGCAAGGGGAATCACACAGAGCGAAGGAGGGACTCTCCCCCTCTCAAATTTTCTATCCCAGTTCAAACAACATCCCCCTCTTCGTCCCCGCTGCCCGGCACTAGCAAAGCATGTAAGGCAGCCGTAAAGAACAGATGTCTGATGGCCCCCACTGCACACAGCTGCAGTAAGCATGCCCAGGGGCTGCCAGTGTCAAGGCCACGCACACAAGTCACCCAAGGAAACAAGACTCTTGAAGATATTAACGGTGAGAGAGGCTCCTGTGCTGCAAAAAGGAGACTGTGGTTGATCATCTGCTCCCAGCTGAAGGGAGAGGAGAACAAGCATTTTGTTTGTCCTGGTTCTTCTCTTACTCCTCTTCAGAGATTGCCATTACCACTGCTTCTGGAGTGGGGGAGGAGATGGGGTAGGGGATGCACTTGGAGACTTGGATTCATCTCTCAGGCAGCAGGACGAAGAAGATAGCCTTGAGGAAGTGACCAAAGCTGCAAACAGCAGCTACGAGCCAGTGGGAGCGAAGACTGGGGTCAGTATTCACCACACATTTTGTGATGTCTGCCTAATGAGGAAGGAACAGAAATCATCAGAGAGATGCCCACAACCACATCAGCCGCCGCTGCCGATTCTCCCAGCCCCACAACCAGTGGCAGTGTGCCACCACTGCTACACCACCACTGTCAGCAGCCACAAGTGCTGGCTCTGACACTTCCATGCATGACTGGAAGTTATTACATCAGGCTTAAGAGCTCTGTGAAATACACTTTCTTCATTCTGCATCAGCAAGGTGAAGTATCCCCCATTCCAGCCTCCCCTGGGGAAAGAAATGCTACAGGAAGATTGTCAAGCACTTTCCAATCTGAACAGCTAAATAAATGAAACTTTTTTCCCCTTTTCAAAAGGGCTAGAAAGCCTTGGCAATATCAGCATTCTCGTTCTTTTCTGTAAAGCAAGATGCTTCCCAGAGGTTGTCCTGTTTAATATCAGCTCAAGTTGCTTGTGCTTTTTCCTCTTGCCTTAATGTTTTATTTGGAACTCATTCAAGAAACTCAATCCTCACTTTAAATCTAAAGCAATGCAAGCTTTGTTTGTGGAAATATGTATGCTGGCAGAGATGCCTCCCAGACATGTGGGCCAGATTTAGAGATCATTTGGGCAGCTGGTTTCAAGTATTAACAAGAATAGAAGCTGGCCTGCAATGAATAAAAATTAACAACAATCCAGCAAATTCATGAAGACAGGATCTGAGCTGGCATTGGGAGGAGAAGGTAGAAAATATCTGGAGGGGAAAAAAAGGACAGAGGTAGATAAAAAATTGCATCTTCTGGTAGGGGGAAAAAATGGAAGTTGTTAGCAATATAGCTGAGTTAATAACTGGTTAAACTTCAGGTGAGCACAAGGAGATATGGACTGTAGTTCTGTAACTGAGGGTGCACTGTTAGCACATCAACATGACACAGTTTTCAGAAACAGCTTTTGGGTGGCAAATATGAACAAGAATCAGGTCACATGGAGGGCAAATATTCATCGGCCCCAAAAGCTTTTTCTTTACAATCTTAGCTCATCAGTCTTGCGACTTTGTCTTCTGACATAAGTCTCTCATTGACCAAGCAGAGGGAAGTCAGACTCTCAACCCTGAGATGGTTCCTCCTGTAAAATGGGACATGAGAGCTGCTGAATACTCCAGTAATCTTTTCCAGTATTTCCACCTGTGTTCAAGACATGGGTGAGCCTCACCTGACCAGCCTTGGTAATAATAAGAAAAAAACACAAGGGGGGACTGAAGGGACAAATCCCCGTGTCTCATTAGTGAGTACAGCCACACTAACCAACTCCACTGTCATCTACAGACCAAAGGTCTGTTGACAGCAGTTATCCCTCACAAGGAAGTCTGAAAGGCTGGCATGCTGAATCACCCCATACTGCTGTTCTCCAGGGAGCATTAGAATATGTTGAGCCCATGAATAACTGACCAATAGAGATTTTAACAGGAACAAATACAGACACACAAAGATAGGAAGAAACAGGATGACAAGAGGAAGCATGGGGTACTTCTAAGGCTGAGCACCAAGGTGTGGAAATGCTGCTGCCTACAGCTGCAAAAAGCATCAGCAAACACAGCAAGCAGACAAGATAGCACATAAGAGAAGATACTTCAATGTGGTACCAGTGGTTATAGGTATTTTATCTATATTGTGGAGGAAAGTAAAATCAGTCTGCCTGAATGCTTTCAGTGCTGGCTTAGCAAACTCACCCTTGTTGCATTTGAAAAAAGTCTGAACTGATTCAGCCTGTCCAATTTTAGGGACTGGCACAGTGTCAAAACACGGTTGTGTCAAGCTGTCTCTTTAGTCAAGAGAAGTCATGACATGTAGGTATGTCAAGGTTTAGTTAGCATGGCTGTTTTTAGTTGGTGGAGGGATTTGTCTGGTTAATTCCAATAACAAACAAGACTCTGGCATGCTAACTAGTTATGTGATCCCCAAGAGGTTGGCGTCCAATTTCTTAGGAAGAGACTTAGCTGAGAAGTAAAAATCACTGAACAGAATTAGTTCTTTCTAACTCATACCAGGACAAGGTGCCTGTCTGAACATGCGTTCAGATTTTAGGTTAGCTGATCAATAAGAAGCCTAAGCTCTGAAGGGCTTTAGTGCCTCATATGAACAATTTCAAGGCCCAAAAATCAACACCAGGTTGATTCCAGCTGTCGAGGATTCATTTCCAGGTGAGAAAGTATGTGCTATGCCTTACCAAAGGCAATGACCTTGCTGAGGCTAATCAAGAGAAGTTGCAGTCAGAAGCACTTACAAATTTGTATGGTGCTTGCTTAGATAAACAAAACTGCTCAGCTGTTTAACAATTGCCTTAGCTATTGTTATCCAAATAGAGTGTACCTGATAAGGCACTGGAATTGAAAATGTAAAAGCTACTTAATAAAACAGGTCTTTAAGTCTTGAGAGGCACTAATAAACTGCTGCAATGGCAGTTTGATCTTCATCTGTTAATTTTTCAAAAAAGTTGAAGTCGCACGCACTTCTCTGTAGCACATGTATGTAAAGGCTGCTAAAAAAACCAATAAAATCTTTCTATTCTACTGTAAAGCCACTCCTGAGGCTTCAAACTCTCCCTAGGGAGAGACAATGCCTCAAAGGGTTAAACATTGCTTGTTTTTCCTAAGAGGTTTTGTGGGGAGTCAGATCTTTCTCCAGCCTATGGAAGCAGTATGGGAACCTACTGCTGAATGGAGACGTTCAAATGCCTTCCCAAGGTCTTCATAGTGGCTTTTCTGAAACAGCTCAGAGCAGTGGTTCCTCTTGGCTGCCTCAACCTGAGCCAATGCATGAGAGACAGGGGCCATGCGCACAGGGGAAACAAGGACTCCATGCCAAGACAAACTAACAACCAGCTAGGTCAGGCAGTAGATGACAAGGTCCCCACTACAGAGCTGATTCATATGGCCCATTTGTGAACATGGCTGAAAAATTTCACTCTGCAGTGCCTACATCAAGAGGAAGAACACGCAGAGAAGCACAGCAGAAGATGGACAGAGGATTAGCAGCATTTACCCAAACCAAAGACACTGAGTTCTAGAGGGAAAAATACGTCCTTGTTGCAGTCCAAAGTTGCTGATAAGGGTACTTGAGACAGGCTGTAAACAGCACAAACCAGGAGCTTTTACAGTTGTTTTGTTTGAGCAGGGGCAGTGAGATCGGCTTCCCTTTCTTAGGGCCGGATCCCAAGACCAAGCAGTGTAGATTCAGGAACTCCAATGGAAGCGTGCCGGCCATCCAACGAGGGACGATCAGCAGGAGGAGCTAGCAGTGGACGGGGCTTATCTCCTCAGCTGTGAACAGCCACTTCTGGGCTCAGGATGTGTTCTGCAGCTTGCTTGCTATGCAACAAACTTTCCAAAAATATCCATTTGGAAATATCGAAACACCCTGTTTCGACTTCTAATCATGTAATAGAAAAATTAAACCAAGATGCTAACTTCATGTTAACGTGCATGTTTTACCAAAACAAGTAAAAAAAACTAGTTGGAAGCTAAGAAGAGACATGCTCCTATTCAACATTTCAATTTTCATTAAACTGGATTTTTTCCAAAGAAAAAATTGTTTCAGAGAATACTTTTCAACCAGCTCTACAAATACCCAGTTCAAGTAAGCCTCAAATGATACTGAGGCAGGGATTTCACAGACAGAAACAGTGCTACTTAATCACTTTCCCAGGATATCCTCTATACCTACCTCCACACAGCTATTTGTGCAGATGCAAAATAAAACAGATCAAGGCAATCAAATCAAAGGTTACTTTTCAGCCCAACCAATCAGTTCCTGGATTCAGGTGGCCACAAGGTCATGCAGTTTTAGGGAGGGCAGGGATATTTAAGGTGGCAATGACACTTAGTAAATGCAAGGGATCCAAAATCAAAACAATGCTACTTTTCCAGTTGCCCTTTATCAAAAAGGTGCCTTCAATTCTGGAGAAATTAGGTGGCTGAATCAGCTACAGGCACCTTTGGGAAGTCACAGCACAAAGGAGCGATGCTCAGTTTGGAAAGACATTCCCCAATCTCTGAGTCTGTGTGGGGTGGGAAGCCCAGCTATTTCTTGACAGCTCATCAATAAATACCACCTCCTCAAATTGAAGGATTTTGCCACTGTGGCCCAGTCTGGAAAGAGTGCATGCCTTGGGAATATGATTTCCCATAAGCTCAATGGTGTCATATGGCAATATTCATCTCCAGGCAGCACATCAAAGCGCTTTTGGCTGTATGGCTCCAAGGAGTGCCTACATCCCTGCCAGAAAGTCACAGAGATGCTGGTATATTTGTACATCACCCAGCTGCCAACCACTAACATAGACAACCAGTCATCTCAGTCTCTTGGGGAGGTCACTAGAAAGGTGAAAAGCTATTCCACAGCACCAAAGTAAAGCTCTACTCTGAACCCTCCTCCACAGAAGCATTGTATTTCATGTTGGGTATAGAAAGAAACAACAAAATCATGCTTCGGTCATCAATACTTAAAGCCATATGATGTGGAGGCACACTCCAATGTGGAGCAGCACCATGCCTTCCCCACAGTCTCAGAGCAGGCCAGTGACAGACCTCCCACTGTCAATGGGTATTATGAGTGCCCTTCAGAGTATAAGTGCACTACAATTTGAACTACATCAGAAGAATTTATTCACAGAGCACCATCACAGTCATGGCAGGGAATGGCACAAATTACCAGGTTTTTATATCCTTCTAAAATTCCTTACATTGGCAAGTCACATTCATATACTAAGCTTTGACTCGGGGAACTGTGAGGCAGGTGAAAGGGGAATTAAGTTGACAGGCCTCATTTCTTTCAGTTTCTAGAAAACCAAGAGAATGATCCCTATTTACAGTTTCCTGCTATGACTAGCTGGCAGCTCCAGAGATGTTCAGGTCAAGAAGAGAAGAGACCCTGATGGGTCAGGATTGAATTAGTCTGGCACTGCTACACAGGAAGCTGAAAACCTGAATAGCTGATGTTGTCAAGGATGGGACCATAATCCTGTAACAGCTATATGGAGTCTAGCACAGGTATAACAGTGGGAGCCACAGAGCTGGGGAAGAGAATTTCATTCCATGGTTTTCTGCATCAACCTGCAGCAGAGGCACTTTAATGTTCATTAAGCAGGATATTTTCAGAACTGCATGTAGGGAAGCAAGCTTGATCAGACAGCATCTCTTACCCAGCCTCCTCTCCTTTTCAGCCATGTCACCAAGGTCTTGCGGACAAACTCTCCCAGGCAGTCCACGATGGTATGAACCATGGCTGGCTGTGCGTGTCGCACGCAGTCCACCGCCAGCCCAGCTGCCACAGCGTACAGGGACACCACCTTGCCCCATGTTATGCCTATGGAAAGAAGAAAGGGCATTCGGATTTACACAGGCACAGAGCTCAGTCTTGAGCAATCAAAGGGAACAGCTCTCCTTTGTTACACGTGTCCACACTGCGTGTGTGCAGCCGTGAGTTCAGGGGCAGCCACAGTTCTACATGTTCTCCACTATGGGGGAAAAGAGGTACTTACTAGGGGACCAGGACTGGGGAAAACTCTCCACCTGGAGAAGCAGAATTCAATGATCTGACCTGGGCGTGCTTTGAACCCCTCTCAGCAACAGGTGCAGAGCTTTGGAGAAAGCAGGCCAAGGGAACGATCAAAATAGGGAAGATGTGCACCTCCATGGTTTATGTTGCCATGAGCACTCTGTCACTCACGTGCTGATTGAATTCAAAGAATTTGAGCAACCTGGAGTTTTTGACACCAGCACAACTCTTGAACACCCTTAAAACAAAGCATTCCTGTTTTTTCTAGATCAGAGGAGACTGTTCCAATGTGACACACAAAGAACTTGAGAGAAGTATCTTCAGTCAGTTCTACCATGACACGAGAGCAGAAAAAGGAGGCAAAGCTACAGGGTCAACAGGGTTGTGATCCTCCTTGATGTACAGAATACAACTCATCACCACTTGAAAACCAGGTAGCTTCAAGAGTTTTGCCACTCTGCCTTCAATACTTAACATTGCATATCCTATCCCACTGAAGGCAGTGCGGGTACAGAGTGTCACTCAGTTATCTAATCTCTCAGAAAACAGCCTTCCTGCCAGGCTGCCCTGCCGGCAACAAATACTCCATGATATTCGTCCCAGAAAAAGTCATCTTCCTGTTAGTGCCAGCAATAAGCACTCAAGCTCAGTTCCAGGTGTCAGCCAATCTCCTCGGGGCTCCCCCACACTCTGCCAACACCACTGGGTATAAATTCTCCATGCTTGAACACTGCAGCCAGCAATCCCTCATCGGGCTGTTAGCAGGACCAGAGACCTAGAAATGCAACCCTTCTGCATCCGTGCAGAAGTACCACGGCGCTAAGGCACATGGATTTCCTTTGGGTCTGCTAGGAAGTTGAATTCCCCTTCTTAGTTTATCTGGAATAGCAGTATTTGACAAGCATGCTGTGAAGTATTTTTACAGTGTTAGGTCTCTCTGGAATTTGTCCAAGGTCTCTCCCAAATGTATCCAGAAGCCAGGTGAAGTTTCACTTCACTATTCTTGCTGGGTTGCCACAACAGAGAAAACAAGTAAGAGGAAGGAAAGATTAGTTCAGTTACTAGATCTAAGGACCAGAAGGGGTTAAACACACGATCAGAAAACTGGATGTGCTCAGCAATCTATCAGCTAAGAAAGCAAACCCTTCAATAGCATTTAGATGAAGTGAAGAGTCTTTCCTTCATTGCACTCCCAGATCCAAAGGCACACTGACCCATCTCTTTGGGATGGAGGTCCAGACTCCTCACACCTGTCCATACCACAGCAGAGCTCCCCACATTCCTTCACAGTATCTGCAGGTTTCAGAGCACTTTCTCTTAGTGCCTCAAAAGGGCCACTCACACTAACACTTTCAAGATTTGCTTGCCCCCCCTTCCCCCCCCCCCCCCCCCCCCCCCCCCCCCCCGCCCCCCCCCCCCCCCCCCAACCCACACCCACACCCCCCCCAAGTCACCCCCCCAACT
>WUAM01000359.1:38272860-38296535 GCA_024336885.1 Actenoides hombroni | reverse complement strand
CCCCCTTCCTTCCTTAAATGCAAAATGTACTAAGAGAAACTGCTCAAATGGCAGCCACAGCAAGGACTTGTTAGACTGAAGAACACCCATTCGGTGTTCCAAAAAAGCCACTTTTCACTCGTGACTGATGCAAGATCAAAATCTACAGGTGATCCTTTTGTGAGGTGATACAGCGACAGTAACAGCAGTAGCTCAGAGTCTCCTGTGATACTCTGTCCTTCACCAGCACTATTTCCAAGGTCAGAGGAAATTATTAATGTAGCTAAATTGACTGTTATTCTGATTCTATTTTCTGAGTAGGCCCTGCGGTGTCCCTTCCCCAGAGCTGTCACTCAGGAAGTTCACTGCCTGTGTAGTATTATTCATACTATTTATCTCTCTTTCTCACACTGTGTGTCACCATGACAGCCAGCAGAACAAGCCAGGAAGAGGCTATGAAACCACATGAGAAAATACTAGACAGAGGACTTCTCCTGGCAATAAAGAGGCTGTCCTGTTGCACATCAATAGATGTTCACCCAGTGAAAGAGGCTTTAAGAAGTTACCTCTTGCTGTCCACAAGCTCCTGGAGCAGAGCCTCAACTGGCTTATACTCAGCTGTAGTGTAAGTCAGTTTTTACAGTCCTCCATCCCTGCAGAAACATGGCTCTTTGCATCTTGAGTTGCAGAACCAAAGTTACTCAAAATTCCAGGGAAGAGTTCACTGGCTTATTCCCAAGCTTTTGCTGACAGCAGTCTTTCTTAAGTATCTGAATCAAGTCCATTAGCTTTGAGATATTTACATGGCAGTAACTAAGACTGAAAGGCCACCCTGATAGAGAAAGACAGCTGCAGTGTTGACTAACTTTGCTTTAAACCCAAGTTTTTCCTTACAACAGAAGAAAAGTGTATCCACAAGCTATGAAAGATAAAGGCTCAATAGACCCATGATTTTAGTAGTACACAAGAAAGAAGTTTGCTCTACAGAGGTGTCAGTCCAGGGGTCTCCTCCCAGGGAAAAGCCTTTCTCACCATGGTTGCCATATAGTGGTGCTTGCTGCAGGACTTGCATGAGGTGAATACTTTCCCAGCACACAGGGAGCCCCTCTCCCCTTCACAAGGACAGCAGAAAGAGGGTGAGCCGTTGGCCGATGCTTATCACGATAACAAATCGATGTGAAGGCTTCAGCAGTCACTTCCTATTATCCTCCTCATTACAGAGCATGCCTGTAAAGGTCAAACTGATCCTTCAGTCTGCTTTTCCTGTTACTGCAGAGCTGGGTCATGAAGGTTTCTCTGCATGGAAACTCCTATTGCCACTGCTGGAGGTAGAAGATGGACACAGCTGGCTGGACTCCTCAACTGAGACAGCAGAGCACAGCTTATGCTTTTGTTCACACAAGATGCTGTAAGAAAGCCGTGAAGCAAGGGAAAAGCAGACACCTCTAACAGCTGCTCCAGAACAAAGCTGGGCCATGCCTGTGTCCAGTCTGCCTGCACCAGGAGGGCTCCCACAGCCACCCAGCCCCAGGCAGGACAGGACAGGGGAACAGGCCACTGTAGCCCCCATCTGCATTTTTCCAGGACACAAGCTCCATTCATTAACTTTTCTCTCTGAAAGACTCCCTTGGCAGGGGTAGTGGAGCACAATCTACCAGGAGGGCCGTGCCTCTGCCCCTTGTGATGTCTAAGCCAGGGTCATATGCCCTTGGCATAAGCTGGATTCGGATCTGGCCACTGCACATGAGCAGAGAAGACACATTTTCTTGCTCCAAATTCCTCAGAAGGTCTGGCTGCCATCCACATTGGGTGAGATGGGCATTCATCACCAATCAAGACAATCTAAACACAGCTTCCCCCTGTGCGGACTAGCACACACAGGAGCTAACAAGATGGAATGGAAAACTGGTCCAGAAAGGAGTTATCAAACCAGAGAAAGCTCTGAAACTTCTGCTCACAGAGATGGAACAAAAGGACATGGAAAAAATGAAAAGCAGCTTAGTGGGCATTTTAAAAAATAAGAAATACAAGTTGCAGACTCAAGGCCAGTCATGGAGCTGAAGGTATGTAAACACTGGCAAGCCCAGGGGAAAATGAATTAGCAGGAGAGGACTGCCCTTGAAAGTGTACCTGCTGCGTATCTACTTGCCTGCCCCAGGGGAGAGCTCAAGAAGCCATGAGACACAACTGTGCAGAGTCTCAGAGCACCACACTATCCAAGGTTACTCAAATAAACTTCCCTCTGCTCCACACAGCACCAAAGTCCAACTTGCAAATCAGACCTAAGAGAAATACAATCAAGTGCTACTTTTCAACAGCTGGAAGAATGCAGCCAGACACAATATACTTTCTGCTGGTGCAGAGGAAAAAGCCAAGAAGGACCAGTTGCACAAGGCAGGAAGCTCAACTCATAAGGTCTAAGTGATGAGGAAGCAGTGGGATGCATTTCTAACAGCATTTTTTTCTGCAGTGGAAAGCATTTGCTCCTGAGAACCCATTAACCATGCATCCCTGTTGTACAGGCTTCACTTCAGCCCAAGTACTCTTGATTAAAACCTGACAAACATCCAAATCAATACAAAACCAAAGTTTTTAGAGAGCCCTCGCATCTAGAAGCTTTTATCGACTTCCCTTTAGGAAAGGAAAATGCATCTCCCTTTTCTACTTCTGTTTTTCTACCAAGTGAGCCCTTCCTTCTGGGATTTATTTAAACAGCTAATGTAAATGCAAGCTCAGCCAGGCCCCAATCCAAAGCTTGTTCAAGTCAGTGGGAAGTCTCCTGCTGGCTGCAGAGTGGCTTTAGACCACACACCAAACCCAGTGGTATTGTCACAGAGGTGATGCTGCTGCAGATCTTTCAACACCCAAAGCAGGTCAGGGCTCTGCAGTACCAGACTCCACACAGATGGGATCACACCAACTAACAGGTTGTATGAAAACAGTGAAGAACAATGTAGCTTGAGTCTTACCACGCTCGTGACCTGCTCACTTTCTGCCTCTATTCTCAGATGCCAACCTTGCTGTAATTGGATTCAAGCTGTCCTTGCTATAGCACAGTAAAGTCAAGCCTGAGATAACAGGAATAGACAATGCTCTAAAGTCAAATATGGCACAATGTACCCATGCAGTGGGACCAATGAGGATGCCAGGTGTCCTCAGTCTTGCCTTCTTAACAGGTCCATCTAAGACCTGTGCTTAGTCAAAACTTGTGGACAGTGTGGACAGGAAGTGAGCACAGACAGAGCTACAGTATGAAGACTCAAAACCAGACCAGAGTGTGGAAGGCAGCCATGTAAAAGATTAAGGAGAAAATCTCTCCGAGCAAGATAGGGTCAAAATCGCCCAATCCGTTGCTGGAAAGGCATTGCAAGTGTCTAATGGGGCTCTCAGACTGTCTAGCCACTGCAGTGTCAGACTAGCTGTTTTCTTAATAAACTGGACAGTGAAAAACAGGATGAGATGCTTTAGCCATTGGTAATTGGCATGAAAACCCAAGCTGCACTTGAGTCTCTGCTTTCTTTTACTCAGTAAGAGCCTCTTTCATCCGAACTATGAAAAAACTAGGAATGAATGTCTGCCTGCCTGCCACAGACATCTCTGATTTGCTGGATTTAGCATTAAATATTGAGTCTTGAGACTGTAGTTGGGGTCCAGGAATGTTAAAAATCAGTAAACTCCTCCCCCTCTGCCACTCACCAACCTTCTAGCAAGAGAAATTAAAGTAGCAAATTGATAAAGGCAATTTAATACACATCTCCAGCTTTACACTCCCAGGTTATCCCGTTGGTAGCTCTGAAGCAGAGATGTGAAAGAAGAAAAAACAGGGCACACAGAGCACTGGGAAGACTTGAATCCACCTCCTGTGCTGCCAGCCAACTGCCAGTCATTTATGCAGCACAGTGTCCTGAGGTGAGGGCCAGCACTAGCAGCAGAGCTGGATCCTGGGCTGCTACCATGTTCCCAAAGTCTCTAACATTTTCAGTCTCAAAGGCTTCGTCCACATCCCATTCTTACTACCCTGAAAACTCCAAGTTTAGGACAATAACTTACAATTTCTAGCTTTACTTTCAACAAAAACATTTTGAACCATCCACATTTTTCACCTGATTTCTGAGCTTAGAAGTTGAAGAACACAGGGAAAAAAAAAAACCAAACCAAAACCATGCAGCTCTCAATGAATCTGCCAATGTACATTGGTGAGAAGCCAGCAGGGCTTTCTCCTCAGCATCATGTTTACGCAGCACAGCAGCACTCCACCTGCAGCCATCCAGGTTTCTGGCTTAATTCCCTGTGTCACTTCAGCTTTGGAGGTGGGCCAGTCCTGAGGTAGTCAGCTACAGTCATCTATGAAGATAACCTACTTACCTGTAACGTCAATACGTGGGCCTGCAAGCTTGACCTTTGTTTTGCTGTAAGCCTTGACACCAGCAAAGTCCAGCACTGACAAGGCAGGGCATCTGCACTTTGAGCATAGCCACACTCAGACATTTCTGCCATACTTGCCCAGCTCTTGCTTTCTAAGCCCATATGGCCTCCCAAGCCAGCCCAGTGCAAAGGCTGCATTCCAGGCACGCTCTGAATGGACACCAAGGTCTGCAGTACTAGCTACAGAATCTAATTCCATATGTTTCCTATGAAACAGCATTAATTCCCTTGATCCAGGGAGTAAATCTGCCCTGCTTGACTTGCCAGAACCTCTGCTTGAGCAGACACTTTCAGAGATCTATTTTGTCATCTCCTGTGATTCTGGAGCGGATCTGTGCTTTCCACCATATCACACTTCAGATCTGAGGTTCAGGATGTTAGCACAGGTCTTCTCCAGAATGTCAGTGGTTCCCATGCAGTTCATACACATAAAGAAGAATAGCTGATTGTGAAGATAAAAAGTTTTTGTGTGAAGAAGCCTATTTGAAAGCACAACAGAAACCTGGACTTCCATCCTGTAGCAACTACTCCCCAAGAATCGCTGCCTCCCGTGGTACTTCCCATGTCAACATCACTGGATTTACTGCTTTTACACTTCTATGCTGCTAGCAAGTAACTCTTGGGTTTGTGCTTTGTGGGTTTTTTTTGTTTGTTTGGGGTTTTTTTGTTGTTGTTGGTGGGTTTGGTTTTTGTTTCATTTTGTTTTGTTTTCCAGTGTCTAACATCTACTGTCCCTTCCATGGACAACACAACAAGATACTGCAGAAAACCTGTAACTCTGTCAGGACTTGCCTGACATAAATCTCTATGTAAAATGTTTCTCTTCCCTTGATTCTCCCAGACTGCTAGCCCAGTCACAGGCAGGGATTGTTTTCAGGAGAGGCTGAAGCTCCCTTGCAAGAACACAGCACAGAGCGTATCTTTGCTTTTGACAATGATCAGCAGTCAAACAGAAGCAGAAGACCATTCATGTCTAAACAGTAAGAAAGCTCAAAGAACCTGCTCATCCAGAAGAGCTAGCCTTGAGGGCTGAGACTCTTGAGTATGAAAAAGGAGAAGCAGCAGGCTCCATTGCAGTTCTGGCTATTGCTGTGGGAAAGGAAGCCAGAAAGAGAGGAACTCCCTTGTGATGAGTTGGTTCTGGCTCCTAGCATCAGCAGTGTGAGATGGAACAAGGGAGACTCCCATGTAACGAACATTCTCAGTTGCCAGTGGTGAGCAAAGGAGCTTGGAATGAGTGACCTCCCTGTGCAATGAGGTAATACCACCTCATAATAAGGAAAGGCAGGAGAAGCCTTCTAGAATGAGTGATAACCTGCCAGGAGGATATAATAAAAGAGGGCATTTCCCTGCCAGAACAACAGAGCATAGAGGAACTCTCATTAAATCATTAAAGCAGGGCACACTGCCAAACTGCCCACAGCCCTTTCAGAAACCAGGCTCCACCTTGCAGGCTATCCCAGAAACATGCCTTCTCTGAGACAGGTGGCTCCATCCTGTTCCTTTCCACCCAGCCCTGTCTGCATTTCTTTCATACCTGCAGTGAAAATCTGTGCAGCTACTGCTAGGAAGGCATCTGACACCACCGTCTCCGAGTGCAGCGAGATGTTCAGCTGGCGGGCGATGTTCCGGTAGACGTTGGGGCGAATGTATTCCAGCTCATCCCCTGGAAACAAGCAGTCAGGAGTCAGCACACACAACACCAAGTCCTGCTCTCAGCATGTAAGATTCCTCTCTCTATAGGTGTTTGTGGATGCTTACTGAGCGTGGCACAGCTGCTGTAGGAGCCTTACAAAATACAAACACTGTATGTGCCCTGGGCTCGTTGTGCATGGAGAGTCCTATTCGGTTTAGATTTAGAAGGACATGCTGTGTCCTTCTGCACAAGGGTGCTCTGGAGCACCCAGGGGAAGAGCTGTCACAACAGCTTTACATTCCACTGCAAGACCCAGATGACTTGTCCTAGTCAGAGGGCAACTGATCCTCCTGAAAATTCAGTTTAGATGGGGAGTGAAGAGAGCTCCTGTCAGAAGCTTGTTATAGGGTCATTAGCTACTGGAACTTAATTCATCTAACTGATCACTGGCACCCAGCACAGCACAGGTAAAGCCCAGCTCTACAGAATTCCACAGATGAGCTCTCTGGGCCCTTTGTGTGGGGGGAATAACATCACACAATTCGATGGCAAAAGGAAACCCTGCCAACACATGGTCAGCCCTGATAAGAGAAAACATTACTTGCACTACTCAACAGCTGCTTTCTCCTAGCAGGAAGCACACAGGCTTCCCTGTAAATGCGAGGTAAACGGGGACAGTGCTGCCCATTTTTAGCAGAGAGGGAGCCATGGTAGGCTGGGATCAGTAGCCTGCCACTGTTACAGCTTTTAAAAAGCAGTGCTCAGAGGCCCCAGATGAGATCAGGCTTCGGTTGGAGGCACACATGTTGCTAAAGCAGCACCTGCCCTGCAGGGAAAGAAAAGCACAAGAAAGCAGTCCCAGGCTCAGGGAAACTCTGCCCCAGCAGCCCCCCGACCTCTCCAGCAGTATGTTACATCAGTGGCAGACTTCCCCGTCCATGTTCAGCTGCCTAACTGCAGGCTCTGCAGCATTTAGAGCAATTTCTGTGCTTCAGCTCCTTCCTCCAGTACTCAGGGAGGAACAAGTAGGGCAGACAGCTTCCACATGCAGAAGCTCAGTGCAGAGGTGAATGGGCACTTGCCTGGGTCTTGGCGACAGAAGAGAAGAGTTCAGATAAACCAGGCCTCTGACACATATGGCAGGTTGGTCTGGGATGTCTCATTTGGCCATGCCATTAGGTTTTGCAACTCATTAATTGCACTTACTAGCTGTTAAACCTCACTGAGGTGATGGACTCTTGCTCCCCAAGACTGCAATTGTATCGCCCATGCCCAGCACTTCTGTTGGCCCACCAGCCAGTTCATTCTATGTGCAAGATGGCCAAGAAATACTCCCATTTCTCATCTCCATGGGTTTCTCAGCACTATCACAGACAAAAATCTGGTCTGGCTTGTTGCACTGCTTAATAAGCAGCTAAGGACTACTATTCCTGGTGGATGGCTGGATACCACTCAGCTTTCTACTGGTTACAGCAGCAGAAAGAAAAGGACAGGCCATGTGGCAGGTGGTGTTTCTGAAAAAAACAGAATGGAAACAACTCTTCATCCTAATAAGGAGGACTGCTCACCCTTCTTGTTGCATGGGTACCACATGGCACTCTCTGAACATCTTTGCTCAGAGTGGGTGCCATGTTTCTGGGACTACCAGCCAAATTTTTCCATCTGGACACAAGTAAGTAACAGAAGAGTCATCCAGGAGACGCCTTCAGATCCAGTCTGCCACCTGCTTGCCCTTTAACATGCTCCTGGCCACCCACAGAAGACCCGGTGGAAAGCAAACAAATGTCAACCCCCAACCCAGGCAGAGAAGAAATGGAAGAACAGGAGGGAGTGAGATTGAAAGAACAACAAAAAAAAAAAAGGTCAAAGACAAAACAATCATTGGAAACAAAAGCAGAAGTGAAGTCAGCATAGGGGAGAAAAAGCAAAAAAAAATAAATGAAAAAAAATAAAAGTGAGTTAGAAGAAACACAGCTATGTATTAAAAAGAAATCTGGGATAATAATAAACAGAAGTAGGAAGAAAGGGGGAACAGCGAGGAGACCAGGTGGGTCCTGAGTTTGTTAGGCCCACCTAAAGGTTACTTCAGCAGACTTATTTGAGTTTTGATGTAATTAAATCAGATGCAAATGCTAGTGGTAGTTTCCAAGCCAGCTGTGAACTGGTACACCAGCCTACAGGCAAAGAGGGGTGTTGGAACAAACGGCTTGACTTGAGCACGCAGGAGGCTAAAACCTGAAGCAAAAGGCCAGGCAGCTGCCAGCATTCAGGGGGTACTCCTGGTATAAGCACAATGCCAGAGCATGTCTTCATGTAGCAGTTTATGGGCACAACCTTCAAACCACTCTCCCTGCAGCCCCAGCAGTCACCTGGCCATGAGGGGCTGGCTGTTTGGGTACTGAATGCCAGGCATCATCAGCCAACACCTCCTTGCTCCAAAACAAAGCAAGAAATAATTCATCAAGACATGACTTTAAAGTAAGCAAAAGAAAATTAAACACAGTCAACACACTGTCATTGAAAAGCAGCTTTTGTAAAATCTCCAATGCACGTGGTCTAAGCAACTACCCCCAAATTATATGTCCTTGCAGCTGGGTGAGCAACTGATAAAGCCCAAGTCTAGAGGTAGCAGCACTCGACTAGATGCCAGCTTGAGCTGCACCACAGCAGCCAAGTCACCTGTGTCTGAAGAGAACACTGCAAGACCTGTTAAAACGCCAAGCTGAGAAAGGCTACTGAAACTATTGTGAAAACTGTTATACAGAGGGAGTCTTATGCAGATAAAATCAGTTTGTTTTGGGGGTTTCTTGGACTGCATCATGCTTTTAAGTTGTTGCAAGTCCTCAGGAAAAAAAAGTAGCTCTGCAGAAACACTGTTCTGAGCAGTTGGCCAGAGAAAATGCAACTAAAGGAGCTGTTTAAGGAAGATCACCAAAATCAGATCTAAATGCTCAAAGCAGAGAAGAAAAACCTCTGTATCATCACATGAAAAGCCTCTTGGTACTCATCAGTTCCAGAAAGCTTAGTCTGGTCTGAATTGCTCTCTAGAGGCTGAGCTCCCACCCGTACTGGCAGCAGGACCTACCTAGTCGCAGCAGAATGGTGGACACCTCGGCCAGCTTACCGCCGGGCACTGGTGCATGGTACTCAGGTTTGCTCCAGCTGACACCTGCTCGAATTAGCCTGGAATTGATGTAGTCTCTGCAGAGAGCCTTGGCTTGGGACACGAGCTCCTTGTCAGTAGGAGACCTGTCAAAAACCTCCATCACCTCTGCAGCAAAGACTGAGGAACGGCGTAGCACTTCCATCCTTGGCTAATGAACCCCCACATCAACATACACTTGCTGGGAGGCTGACCCGATGCCTTAGGTGAGGATTGGCAGGAGCTGTGTAGCAATCATCTGGTCTTCTGGTCCATCACAGCTCCTAGCAGCTACTCTCAAAAAAACAGGTTTTCGTTTTACCTGGTGAATAAAAGCATCTGTAAGTCCTCTGGCATTGCAAAGATGTAAATCAGAAGCCCAAGTATGATACCTTACAGTTATGCTAAAGTCAGTGGTATCACATTTGCAAAACATCTGTCTTGGTGCATCTTACAGGCAAGGGGCAAAGTCTTCTGTCTTTCAGCCACTCTGACTGCCACTGGCATCATGACCTACAAGAAAGGCTGCAGTTTTGAACTATCAAGGTGTTTCCCCTTTTCCAGTTCAGATTCATCAGCCCTAGAATTACCCTTCAGAGAGTCTAGATGGTCAGAGCACGGAAATAATTCATAGAATATGTAGACAATCTCAGATTGTTTCAATTAAGTTGAGAAAAAAACCCTGAATCCCAAATGCCAGCTACAGTAACCTCAACCAGATGTCAGCAGATATTCCAGCTCAGTAGGTCATGGATCTTTCTGAAGAAATGGCACTATTGCAAGAACAGGGGTATGGGAGTATTTGAAATGTCTCAGTGGAGACAGTTTACCACATTCTCAGTTCAGATTCTGCTTCTGCCACTCTTGTCTCCCCTTCCTCCCCCCCCAGCAACATTCATACTACTTACAGAAAACCTTTATCAAGAAAGAGCAAAACATAATTCATCTGTTGATCTGACTTTTTTACCCAGTGCTGCTTTTGAAGCCAGAGTCAGACCAGTCTTTATTCAGATGTTAGTAAATGCATTTTTCAGTCCCCAGTTTTAGACATACCTAAAAATGATTTTCGAACGAAATAAAGCCAGTTATTTTTGTTTGTCCCAATGAAAATATATTTACCTCTCATGTTGCACTTTTTCCCACTCAGCGATTTCATTTTTGCTTTGGTTTCACGTTTCTTTTGAAGATCTGCACCAAGAACCACCTGGTTTAGAATCCCCAGGATGCTGTCACACCTTCTCTGCCGGGCTCACGCCACCGCCCCCTTCCCCATCCCTCCAGCCTCTGCTCCGGCTGCGCTCGCCGGGATCCTCGGGGCTTGCTCTGCTGCTTTTAAGGGACCCAGGCGGCAGAGGAAAGCGTCGAGCTTTAGCCTTGTAAGGAAGATGAACTAACAGGGAGGTGGGGTTGCTACAGCCAGAGAGCAACGCTTTCCCCTCCCCTTTCTTTTCTCTTAAGGAGGTTCTCTGCTGTTCTACTGCGAGCGCACTGGGGCTTTGTTCAAGGACTCGTCTTCGGGATGAGGTAGGAGCAGAACTGCTGGACCACATTTCCCTGTGGAACAGAGAGCGATGGATGCACTGCTGAAACAGGAAGAGCTCCTGGTGAATTCCCGCAGCGGCTTTTGCAGAGCTGATGTTGGCCAGTCATTTTCAGACCTGGGGAACTGCAGGTTGTCATACTTCAGTGGTGGGCTGGTCATACCAGTTCAATCCAAAACGATGCAGGTGATTAGCAGAGAGCCAGAGCTTGGGGCTAAAGCAAACTGTGCTTGCATTCCCCCAAACTACGAGTGGGCTCATTAAAAAAAGTGAAGTGGTTTTGCTGATAGGAAATATTTTGTCCAGAATGAAGTGTTTTGCAGCAACATCTCAGTGTGTTAAGGAAATTAAAATATAAAGTTTAAGGAAAACATCAGTTCCAAAATACTTAGCAATTAATTTAATCTTCAGCTTCTTGTTGTAGTATTTCCCCATTGATGCCACGATGCTCAAGTTTTTTTTCCGCGTGATAGCATCTCAGCTCAATACACCAAATACCAATGCTGGCTTTGTGTGTTACAATTTGAAACAGAAGTTTTAGAAATAGAAGTTCCCTTCAGACAAGAAATTCTACCAGCCCAAACACAAATTCTCCCCAACAAAAAACAATTTCTAGATTAATGACTGGGTACATGCTATGTTCAAAATACAGACTTTCCAAAAGGAGGTCAGAAGCAAGAAGAAACTGTTGTCATCTCTTGCCTGTCACCTTTGAGAAAAGACTGAAGCAAGTACATCTCTCCAAGGTGTAGATCACATAAAATCCCCAAGCACAACTTGCACCACTGCCAGTCTCAATACTGAAGGATCTAAAGGAACAAATGAACTGCATGAAAAAGCCTTATTATATGATATATCTAATACTCTGGCCAGCATCCAACGCACAACTCCCAGGCTTAACACAAAGCACATGTTTTGGTCTGCCATGAACTGGATTGCCGCAGACTGCTTTGCTGCGGTGGGAAGGGAGCTGTGCTAAAGCTTCTTTTCCCTCCAGTGACAGATCCTCTTTCTGACCTGGCTTCTTTTGGGAAAGGAGCAGAGTTAAGGAGGGGCATGTGACTGCGGTGGTAGTCAGCTGGGGACCCGGACTTGGCTCGATATGATCACATTAAACAGCAATAGTGATTGTGCATCTCTAGCACCAGAATGTTTGCTCAAAGATTCTCTTGGAAATTTTTTTATCCTCTAGCCTTCCTCGAATTTAAGTATATTCGCCTGTCCCGTAGAAGCTTAAAACAAGACTCCAGAGATTCTGTGCTGCTTCCCATCCCTCACCCACCCCTTCTCTGCAGAGTGCACTTCATGGCCTCTTGGAAAATCCTACTTTTGCCTCTGCAACTTCGATGGCTGAAAAATCATTAAAAATTGTCTTAGCTTCCTGCAGCAGCAGGAACAGCTTGGAACAGTAGCCCTATTTAAACTGTCCTTATTCAGCAGGGCTCTGAAACAAAGATGAATGCTTAAATATCATTATTACTTAATTAATGATGTTTCCTGAATTCTGGCAACATGGAAGTGCCACAGTGCCTCCCAGTTCTCTGTGACTGCCAAACCCATCCCACATATTCCCCGCCCGACTGTCACAGCATGTAGCACCCCCTCAACTTCCACCCTGCAGCAAAGGCACAACAACTAGAAACAGGAAGGCTGTGTATAATAAACCAAACTTTGTATATATAAAAAAACGCCAAACCAGCAGTGCATGGTATTCCACCTATATGATTTATACACTAAAAATACAGCTTCACACAGAAAGATCCCTCTTTAAGTAAAACCAGATGAAATCACAGCATACAGCACTCAGCTGACAGCAAAAGAACAGGCTGTTACATTCCAAGGAACTGTCAGTGTAATCCGAGTACCTTTTTCCATAGTATGTTTAGGCTACAACACTTAGAGGCTCCATCTACCCTTGTGGCAAAGGAGTATCAGGAAATAGTGCAGAAACAGCTTGTTATCAAACCCACTGTTCACAGTTTAGCTATTAGTGACACGACAGTGTTCTGGCTGGAACAACAGACCACAGATCCTGCCTGCCTGAGATGGGGTGACCAAACCAGCTCGGAGCATTCATTCAGTAAAACCCGGGGATCACAGAGATATGATTACATTTTGTAAGTATCTCAAGGGGAAACAAACTCTGGAGAAACCACAGCAGCGAGAACATAGCAATAGGCTAAACGTGGACAGCTTCTGCTCAATACTAAATAATTTAAGCCTCAGAGAAGTAAGTCTCCAGAAGGGCCTTTTAAAAGTTGCAGTGAAAGCAAACCAGCTAGTTAACTGTGAGCACACTGAGCTTATGAAGGAGTCTGCAGTAGCAGGAAAACAACCCTGACTGCCCCAGGAGGTCATTTCCAGCCTTGTGTGCACACAGCCTGGTTACTAGCAGAGGTATGGTTTTGTTTCATCTCACTGTGTCCTTCAGCCACTTCACACAACCTACAATTCCAGAAGATGCTACACACTAACACATAGATAAAATGTTCTAAAACACCTGCACAGTAAGGGCTCAGAGAAGCAGAGGGAGGCCAGAGCCACACAGTTCATAGCCAGAGAGCCTGGGAAACAACCACCCCTAACCCCTGCCTGCTACAAGAGGCTTCCCTTCAGAGACAAGATGCTCTGGCAAAACACTGGCACTGTAAACAGACCAAACCATCCCTGAACTTTCTTCTGCATTATCTCACATGGTTTTAACATAGTCTTCTCCTCACTGCCTCTTCCTGTCCGATTTTTGCAGCAATACTTCAATTTTGCCTTTGTCAAGTTACCACTTTCCAAGGCAAAAACACGGATGATGTCAGGCTTTAGGCTGCAAAGCTATGCAGGGAGGCTAGAAGAAACATTTCTTTTTATACAGAAATATTTTTGCCAGCTGCAACAGGAAAACAATACATGGAAGTAGCAGCTTAATGGGACCCAAGCAAAACATTGAGGCTTTTTGAACATTTCACTCATTTCTGAAGGCTCAACTCAAAGCCTCCTGAAAGCCAAGCAGTTATTTGTATTACTTGCATGATGGGATCACCCTGGAGCACCTTTCCTGGGGCAGGATTTTGCAGTGCCAAGTGTCACGTGCCAGACCAAAGAGGCTGTGTAACACTGAACTTACCTTCCACAGTCTTTAGACTGTTCTTCTAACAAAGATAAAAGTCTAGTAACTTAAAATATATAAGTTTAGCCATCAATCCATTACTTATGTTTCTGACGTAGGTATCACTGATGCCCAGTGTTTTCTTCACTTAACCCACTGCCATGCTCACTACCACTGTTTGTAGACACAGTTTCCTTGTTACACCTATGTTTTGACAAAGGCAGAACAAGGATATGGTGCAGTCCAGAACTGGTGTGCAAACACACTGAAGGGGAAACTATAGCATGAATTTAATGTTAGCAAGCAGTGCTATGACTTGAGTCATAGAACCTCTCTACTTATATTCCTGAATCTTATTCTGGAAATGTTGCCTGAGAAGAGAAGGCAGCTACTCAGGTAGATACCGAGGAGATTCTACTCAGGTATCAAACCTGCAGCTGTCCACTGTAGAACAGCAGCTTCTACTAAACCTAGGACTTTGATGAGGCTGCATCATCAATTTAAGAACCTAATTAGATTTAACAGTAGATATAACTGTTTTGGTTGTTTCCTATCC
Organism: Actenoides hombroni; assembly: GCA_024336885.1. NCBI lineage: Eukaryota > Metazoa > Chordata > Aves > Coraciiformes > Alcedinidae > Actenoides > Actenoides hombroni. Next base: position 38,282,156 of record WUAM01000359.1, on the reverse strand, counting down.
ACTACTTTGCTTCAAAATGACACAATTCATTGAACAGATCATCTCAGAAGCCAAGATGTGGCAGACACACAGAAGAAATAAGAAGTTAAACAGCTATAGAATAAATGAGAAAAGAAGTTAAACAGCTATAGCTTTGTTTTGAAACACAAATAAAACTTTTACATACCGTATCACCAAAACAGAAAAGGCAGAAAACACCTAATGAGGTCACTATCCCCAAGAGAGCAAAGAGGACTCTTCCATTTCAAGCTCTAACCAACAAAGGCAGAGGATGAACCTTTGTCTCATTCTAGTGACTGATAACCACAAGGTTTGGGAATCACTTCCACACAGGATATGAGCACATGAGGACGGGTAAGTGCCTCTGACTGCACTGATCTGGAAATCTCAAGAGCCTAAAGGCAGAGCAGGCACTTCTGCACGGGCTCAGCAGCATTTGTGAGCTCTAATGCATTTATCTGCCGCTTCAAGATGTGTGCTGGGGCACAGACACATGCTATACAGGCTAATGGATTGCTGGATCTGATAACCCCAAGGCAGCAGCCTTTACCCTGCACACATCTTCATGCCCTAAACAGGCTTTGAGGGATTTAGACTTAAATTTTGCATATCCAGAATGTAACAATACTTTTATTTATACCCTTACTGATGTTCAGAAAAGCTTTTCAGTCAGCCTCTAATGCTGAGCAAGGCAGCAACTATGCTTTTAAAACCCCTGCCTCTTCAAGTTGTCAGATAAGGAGGGTAGACTGATGTCTCTAGTCTACACCTATCAAATTCAAAGCACATGATTCCTTCATATGCAGTTGATGATGCCATGCAGCATTCTGGCCACTATGATGTAGTTCCACCTTGACTGTCAGCAAAGTGTTTCTACACACTCGATATACCCCAAGAGTTTGTGGAACTCCATGTTGATAAAAATTCTCTTTAAGACTGCTTTGGTTACAAGATTTACCCCTCTTACTTGGCGGGCCAGTATAGGGCTGGGTTTTTCAGAAGCAGGGGCAGCTAAAGCAACCTTCACCTCCACTGGCTCACACCCACTCTCAAATTGTCCTTCTTAATTGCACTGCTGTCATTTTGTGTTTGCTGGCACTGCGGACTGGTTTGGGAAGCTGGCTAGTTATTTTCATCTGGATGCAATAAACCTTCCATCCAAACCACATCTGCAGACAGAGTTGTGTTAATACAACCAAGGTAGCTACAAGCAGAAGGAAACAATTTCAGTTTTACCATCAAGACAAATGTCCACAAAACTATAGCACTAGTACTGTTTCTGTGTATAAAAATGCAACTGTGGTGAGCTGGAGCTTCCTAGTCCACTGTAGAAGACAGAGAAATGCTGATAGAAGGGAATCAACAGACCCTTCCATTACAGCAATGATTACTCAGCACATCTGGGTTTCCTAGCACTTTTAGGATGACAGCTTTTCTGACTTCTGAAAAGACTAACTTAAAAAAAAATAAATAAAAATTCTACTTTTTGACGCTGAGATATCTCAATCAACCACGTACAATAGCCAGGACAAAAGCTATTCCTTCCTTCTGGCTGAAACATGAGCTTGATCAAGGCGGTGTCCAAGGCAGTGTTAACTTCACATTTGTTGACTTTGAATTCCATCAACTCCCTTACTTTGAAAACCTTTGAGCCAAAGTGTTTAGGTGACTCTGAAAAGCAGAGGGGTGCAGTAACTGCTCTGAATGTTTGGGATGAGGTGACACATATGCCCGCTTCTGCTCAGGGAAAAACCACCACCATTGTTAGCGGTCCATTCCTAGGCTCCACAGCACATCCTGGTTATTTTTCCAGGCTCTCATGATCAGCTACAGGTCTTGGACAATCAGCTGAGCAAGGGCTGGTAAGCTCTTCACACTCTGCTTCTTGCCAGCCTGCACACTCACTCCAGTGTCTCTAGCACTGCATTGGTATGACAGAAGCAAATATCTAGCCACAAGTTAAAAGCTGTTGCCAAAGATGCTCAGGGTGGACCCACTTCACTCAAAGTGATTCAAGTCAATTTTACCCATATGTAAGCAGCAGCAAGCAGGAAGTCTTGTCTGAGGTCACTGATTTTGATCTAGGTTTATACTTGCTTCTAAGAGAGGGTAAGTCTCAGACTTGCAGGAATTAAGACCTGTTTGCATCTGAGCACAGCTCAATGATACGTTTTTATTCTATTATAAAGGAGGAAAGCAATGTGTATTTAGGCAATTCTACAGGTGATACAAATTAGAAATCTGAGTGTGTCCAGCGTGTTTTCTACTTAGTAGTATATTTTTACTTCATATTGCTAGTGTAAACCCCCTTGAACATCCACACAAATGCAATTAAAAAAAAAAAAAAAGAAAGAATTTCTGTCTTTATGTGCTAAATCAAACTACTAAACATGAAATTAAAAAGTTTTTTAGAATGCAGGAAGCACCTGAGACAAAACAAAACCACAACAACATAGAACACTTCTTACTCAGCTACTGAACTGAGTCAACTGATGAAATAAATAAGCAGCTTGAGCCTGATAGCCTTTTCTGGGGATGAAATCAAAACTTCAGTGAAGTTGCAATCTCAGTTTTTCTTAATGAGATAGTTCAGTTTGTAATTTGATTATGAGGAACCAGAGAGGTAAGGAAAAAAAAAATCTACTACATATGAATGAAAAATGGCAAAATGAATGACTTTTCACAAAAAGCCCAAAGAACAACCTCAGTATAAGCAATGCTGGTTGCTTATATTTTGCAAGACACTCACATATCACTCTGCTGTGCTTTACATCACTTCAGAGTTTCAATGGATTCTTACAGCTCTAATATTTTTTGTTTTACACTAAAGAAAAGGCTCAAATTTGACTTGATGATCTTAAAGGTCTTTTACAACCTAAATGATTGTATTCTAAATATTTACTTACCTACTTGAATAAATTCTAAGTGAAAACTTGCACAAAAAGTTCCCTTTAACATTCCAGAAATTTCACCAGAGGAAGATGCACAGGGAGAGGCAATAAGAGGGCAGTATCCCACAGGTCATACAGGGGAGAAACAACAGCAATACTCTAGCCGGATTAAATCTGAAGTCTCTCAGCAGCAAGGAGGAGGTTAATCTGTGAAACTAGAATTAGAAGAAGTGTTTTCAAAGAATGAAGTAGAAATACATAGAACTACAGTTCTGGGGAAGAGAGGCATCTCATTCAAGTGCCTAGTTTCAGCAGAAGCGAATAGTTACTTCAGTAACTGCAAGTGAAGGGTTAGTGGCTTTATGGGAGAGAGTCAGTGTTGTTTAGCACCGTGCTGTATTGCAAAGACAGTGAGAAATAACATATACTCAATCAGATCACACATTCCAGAACAGCTGCATTGCAGATGGGCAAGCAATGTGAGAAACCCTTCCAGGTAGTGAGCTTTCCACTACCACCAAGACACTGGGAGCAGTTAAGAGCATCTCCTGTCACAGCCCTCCTTGAGGAAGACAGGCATCCACTATGCCATCATGTGTGTTTCCCACCAAATGGCTGGTTTTTAAGGGACAGAGGTGCCCCTTAGTAGAAGTAGCAAAGTACAGTAGATGTATGGCATGAATAATTTAACAGACATAGCTTCTTGGTTTAGAAGAAGTAAACAATACTCATAGTGAGTTAACAGAGAAAAATCAGATTCCCATAAACTTGCCCAGGGTCTACGCCCTATTTCTCTTGCATACTCCCAAAGCACATTTTCACTTAAGGTCTGATTTCTCATTTCCTGGTAACCACAGACCAGTTTCTCTGGACGGAAGGCAAAGCAGCACAAACTTTCTTTCAGGCACTAACATATACAGCATTTTGTTAGAACTGTGATCTTTGCAGCAGGTCCATCCCTCAGACAAACTGTATGCCAGCACCCATCCTTTCTTGCTCAGTTAAACAGGGTTCCACCCACCCACCTGCACACAACTTCCAGAGCAGTCAAGAGACTATCAGGAAAGGCAGAACCTCTCCAGGGATGACATCAGTCACACCCATTCCTGCCACAGCACAGGCTGCAAAAGCCCAGGGTTCAGCTTCATCGTCGTAAACTGTCTTCTGCCACTAACCAGGAATATGGCTTGGAAGAACAAGCACTCCATGTTCTTGTCTTGGAAGACCCCTACTTTAATTTAGGGATTAGTCACTGTGGGAAGCAAAGGGATGCTGAGCCAATGGGAGAGTCAGCAGCACTACGAGCTTTGCGGCTGCAAGCATCATTCTTGCTTATTCCACTTTGCCAGCTGAACTGGGAGATAAAGGCTCTTTTCTTTGCTGAGCACTCAAGACAGCTTTAGGAGTCACAATATCAGCAGAAGGCAAGCCCCATGCAGACAATATTTGCAAGATTTGTGGCAATACAGTTTTGAAAGCAGGAATGAGACTACTTTGGCTTTAACAGTCTGTTGCAGTTTCCATACAAGCAGGGATGTCACAAAGAGGTATCATCAAAGTGGATTTCTCCAGTACCAGCTCAGTCTGATCTATCTTGTAAGGGTATTGATTCCTCTTTTAACTCTCCCTTGCATTCCTCCCAGGAGTGAGGTTTAAGGCCTGGAACAGTACATTACTGCCAAAACAAAGCAACCACTTCATGCTTATCATTAGCTGGGATGCACCCAGGTAGAGCAGAACTGATCAACCCTGTGCATCACATCACAGGGAGGAGCGATTCAGGTTTAAAGCACTCTTTACTACTACTTTGCTTTTCTAAATTCAGGTAAGATACTTACTGTTGCAAGTCAAAACCTTCAGCAAAAAGAAAGGCAAGTTGTGTGAACATTGTTTAAAATTGCCAACCTAGCTTGCAAGTTCAAGCAGAGACTGTTTTGGCATGAGTTTGAGTAGCATCTGCTATACCAAAGCCAGATGCAAACTACAAACCAGAGCAGAGAGCAAAACTTCTGGTGAAGTCCAACTCTTGCTTCCCTCTATAGAGTGCATTCTTTCTAGGACTTGAAAGCTCTGCTGTGCACTGGCAAAAGCATATACCTTAGGAAAGTGACAAATTCAAAAGGATCTTCTTGGCAGGGATATAACTTTCTTTCTATTCTCACAGTCTTGCTGCTTAACTGCATAATGCAGCAGTAGTGCTCTTCTGCATCACTGGTGTCCAGAAGCCCAATACAGGAAACCACTTCAAGCTCTCAGCATATTAATGGAGCTAGAAATAGCTCATCTCCAAACGAACACTGCAGCACTGACAGCGTTATTCTGTTGCACTTTTTACAGTAAAGTTTTAACCTCTCTGCTCTGCCAAGTAACTCTGCCTTCAGGGAGAGCACTGAACACCCAGTGCACCCTCTGAGGTGAACTGCTGTGCTCCACAACTGCTTATGCTAGGAAAGCACCACAGTTCCAGGGCTCTGCAGGCTCAAGGTACCTAAGCCAGCACTGCAAATGATGTCCCACAATGACTCCACGGAGCAATACAGAAAAAGCTGAGGTGTCAGAACTGATGTCATCCAGCCACAGTGTAACCGAGTCACTCAGCAGCCATTTCCATCTCTGTGCGCAGTTACTGTCACCCTCCATGACACACACTTTACTCTCTGCTGTTTCACCCTCACTGTGCCTGAATTGCTACTATTGTACCCAGGGTAAACATGAGAAACTGAACCAGGCCTGGTCTGGGCCACACAGCACGAAATCTCAGAGTCCCAGGGTAGAGATCTAGCCACTGGCTACCACAATTTCCCCTGCCCCACAGCCAGCCGCTCCCTTCTCCTTCGCAAGCAAAAGACGCGCGCTTTAAGGCTGAGTGAACAACAGTGAGTTACTGGCTTTGAGCACTGCTTCGTGCTCCGGCACGAAGGGCTGTGGCAGGCAGGCAGCAGGACCCACCCAGGAAACGGCAGAGCAGCAGCAGGGGGAAGGGGCTTTGGCAGGAGTGGGTGCTGCCATGTGCCGCCTCCTGCGAGGAGCCCGGGGCTGCGATGCGCTGTTGCCACCTGCTGGCACGAAGGGCAGAACAGGTTTGCTTCTGAAAGGACTTCAACAGCTCCGAGAGCCATAAAAGCTCCCCGACAGCACAATCTGCCTGGCAAAGGTGCTGGAAGGGCAGGGGTAAGTTGTTGAACAGAAGAATTGTTTAAGTACTATATGTTTTGTCTCCAGCTTTTAACCTGATTTTTCTTTATGCTGGATGTTTATCCCTCTGCTTTCACAGAGAGAACTAGAAAAAGGAGAAGAAAAAAATAACTGAACCAGCTTATCCCCTTGAAAATAATACTTTTTAAAAGTTGCTTCTTCTCTGTTGTGAGAGGAAACTCCAACAACACACAGAGATGTATCTGTATTTTAGCCTTATTTCTCTACAGCATCCAGACTTGGTCACCCAGACAGCAAACACACATGCTTACCTGTGTATGCATTTGACTCTTCCCTGCTTATAGCTTCTGACCAATTTAAGTCAGCTTGGGAAAAGAAGTAGAAACCCCCAAAGCACAAAGTTCCTACAATTTTGTGATGCAAAAGGGAAGAACTTACTAATACTGCTATGAAGGAAAAGACTAATTAGCAGTGTCAGAACTGGCACAGAAGAAAGGCATGGCAGCAAGGCTTGCTCTGCTCCTGCAGCTGTCTGCTCCAGGAGCCATACCTATTTTCATGCCTACCGGTTTCAGGATCAAAGTAATCCTCCATACTTCCCCAACAGACCCAAGAGATGTCTGCTTACACCGATGGCCACTCAGGAGACAACACAGCCCTGATGAAAGCTCCGTTTCCCAGAGCCGGGTGAAAGCTTTAATCCTAAACAGCAAATGACAGACCTTTTTGGAGGCCTGGGCATTCCAGCATGTAATTAACTCTCTGCTGCTTTCCTCTAGCTAAAAAACTTCCTCTGTTACACTTGCTTTTTTAAACATAGACCTCTTGGAGGCAGGGACTGAGTTTCCTTCAGTGTAGACGCAACCCTTAGCACAGTGTACAGGTAGCTTCTGAGTGCTGAAGCAACAATTACAGAGACAGAAATTCTAGTATGATTATGCTATAATCCCAATTGCTAATGTTAAAGAAAAAAACACCAAACCAAACCAAGCTCGACTGCCACAAATTCAGCACCGACTGAAAAACACAGGAGCAAGGAGAGTAAGAAGACACTTCAGCTTCCCTTTGGCTCCAGTTTATATATATCCTGGGAATCAAATGGAGGTGGCGATGAACACAAAGATGCCATCAACAGCCAGAGAAAGCTGAGGCTGCTTCTCCTGGGTTGTCACTTCCTTTCTGCATTCCTTTGAGCACATTCATAAATCATCTCTCCACACAAGAAAGTCACAGAAATAACTGCCTTACAACAGAGCAGTCATCTCCAGCCCTATACATACAACTTATCTGAACCAAAGCGAGCCGCTATGTACCCATACATAGTTTACTCCTAGGTGGCAACCAGACCACAATTCTGACACAACCTCTCCCACCCATCCATGGACCCTGTTACCACAAGGCAGGCTGCCTACAAGTCCCAGAAAAGGAGGAACACTGGCCTGCATTTCAATCCCCTCTGTCTCCCATGCTTCTGGTCCAGCTCTAAAACAGCTGGCCAGCTTTTGCAATTTCTTTTAAAATGGGCATGCTATGCCAATCCTACGTGCTGATCACCCTTATTAAAGACTTACCCTAAATTAAACTGACAAAACAAGTTAACTGCTGCTCTTCTCTGCAGTCATTAACAGCTCCCTATCACTATTACCCCAACACTCTCCCACCCTAAGGACTATAGATGAGGTTAGCAAGACAGCTTTTTAGTGCATGTTCAGACTTGGCACATTAATTAACATTAATATTTTTTATGAGGCTTTTTGCCTCATGCAACTATGTGGCTAAATTAATGAGTTTCCATAACAGGAGGAGCCAAGCCATTGGGGTGGAATGATTTGTAAGTAATGTACACAGGGACTCACAACTAACCTTCCTAAGGGGTGATTTGTGTGTATGCAAACAGAGAATGGTTCATCCCTTGGTCCTTGCTGCAGCTGAACTGGAGCAGAACTCCCTTTTCCTTCCTTTCCCAATTCACAAGGGTGCTTTGATTCCTGTGTCTGTTCCTAGATATCCTGAGTCAATGTGTTGTGCTGGAACAGGGATGTTTATGAGACATGTTTGTGGGGCTAGAAGGCTGGTCCTGCAGGTATAAACTCAAAATTCAAGCAATCCAGCGCCCTGACAGGTTAAGACCTCTGCTGAAAACCTTTCAGCTGAGATACAGTTCATTTAAATAAAAAGACATTATCTCATTACAGGAGTACTTGATACCAGTCCTCTATCTAATGGATATTTTCAATCAAATACCTCAAAATGCTACATGGTGTGATCAGTGAGCTGGGAAACAGAGGGATGCAAGAGGGCAGCTCACTGCAGCCAAGACCCTTCTGTCCATGCAGCAACACACATCACAGGGTTGTTACTTTTGCTACGGCTCAGCACAAATCCATCATCAGAAGAAACCACTTATGACAAACACTTCGTTGTTTGCAGGCAGCCATACCAGCACTCGGCAAAGCTGGGCCTGCTTTGTTAACCCTGGGGAAGAAAATTCCAAGTCCAGATCTAAAGCTGACCGGCAACAGAGGTTGGGAAAATTATTCTTCCCTTTGGGAAAGCGAATGGGTCACTGACACTGAAGTACTCGGAGAAACAAGCATCCCCCCGAGAAAGCCCGGGGAGAAGGCCGATGACGAATCTCCCGGGCCCGGCGGTTTGCTCGGCCGGGCTCCTCCGCGCCCCCGGGGGCAGCGGCGGCCCCTTGGGGGCCCGGCCCGGCCCAGCCCATCGCCCTCACGGCGGGACGGGCGGGAGAGCGGCGGCCACCGCGGAGGGCTGAGGATGGGGCGGCCCGGGGGCACCCTGCGGTCCGGCGGGCGCCCGGGCACAGCCCCGTGAGGACTGGCGAGAGGAACCCCCAGCCTAAGGGATGGCGCCGTGAGACGGGAACCGGGTCCGGGAGGACAAAGGGGGGGAATCGCTCCCGCTCCTGCCCCCACCAGAAGGCAAAGCAGACCCGCCCCGCAGCGAAGGCCTGACCCTCGCTACCCCAGCAGCCCCCGCGCTCTCCTCCCACCGCGCCCCCCCCCGCAGCCTGACGGGCCCCGTAGTCCACGGAGGCGCTCCCGCCGCCCGCCAACCCCGCGTGGGAACTACGCCTCCCGGCAGGCAGCGCGACGCCGCCATCCCCGCCCCGCGTCCCCCGCCGCACCGTGTTGTTTCGCCCGGCCCGGCCCGGCCCTCCCCTCCCCATCCCTCTCCTAGCGCCCCTGCCCCCCCCCCCCCCTTCTCCCCCTTCCCCCCCCCTCCGCG
>WUAM01000359.1:38230490-38272522 GCA_024336885.1 Actenoides hombroni | reverse complement strand
CCTGGCACTGTGACCCCGTGTGTCTGTACCCTGACCCTGCTGTGCCCCTGACTGCGTCCCCTCCGCTCCCCCTTCCCCCTCCCTCTGCGGCCGCTCTCGGTGTCCTGGGTCAGTGGCAGCGGAGCCCGGAGCGGCAGGGCCCGGCATGGCACCGCGTTGCCCTTCGCGCGGGGACCGTCGGCCGTAGGTGCGGTGGGCGGCTCGCCCGGGTACGGCGGCAGCGCTCGGGGCCGGGAGGGCCTCCGGTGGCCGTGCGGGGCGGAGGGGGAGGCTGGGGAAGAGACGAGCGTGGGTCGCTCTGAGGAGGCCGTGATGGGCTGGGGGGATATTGAGGGTCTGGGAGAGGGGGGAAGGCCCCGAGATGTGAGGTGGGGTGAGGTCACCTGTCAAGGGGCCGTGGGGCCGCCGTGACAGAAGCACTGAGGGTGCCGTGCTGGGGAGCACTGGAGCAGGGTGTCCTGGAGAGAGCTGGGCCGAGGATGGCCTGAGGGAACTGTGCTGGGCTGAGGATTTTTACTGGGTTGGGGCTCTTCCGTTGCTGGGGTGAAAGGGACCTCTGTGGAGAGGTTTGCTGGGGAGCGCAGGGTCTGGGGGCATAACTGGGGAGTAGTGGTGGGGAAGTACCCAGGGATGGTATAGGGTTGGGAGAGGAGGAAGAGATGGACTGGGGAGTTGAGCTTTGCGAGTGTGTGTACTGGGGAGAATGAGAGTGGAGGGGTACCCTCAGTGAGAGGATTACTGTGAGCAGTAGGAGGAACTGTCTGAGGATCATGTCGGCTGTGCTGGGGAAGATGCTGGAAGCAGTGATAATACTAATATTACTGTAATAATACTACTATAATACTGGAACATGCTGAGATGATGGTGGTGGACATGTTGCCTGAGGCAGGCTTTGTCAGTGTTTATCATTAAAGCAAAGTTCCTTGACACATCAGGAAGGCATTTCTATAAAGAATTGAGAAATGAGGTTTTCAAAGAGGGGCTGTCGTTCTTAGAATGAGCTGGTAGGTTCAAGGAGGACTGCAAGTTGAGGGGAAGAAAGAATGCAGGTATGAATGAGCCAGGCTCTGAGAACCTCGAGTTAGAGCTGTTGTGTTCTTGTTTGTCACAGCTGACCAGTGGATGAGAAAGCATCTCTTTCCAACTGTGCTACGACATCCCATCCCTCCCTGATTTTGCAAAAGCAGATGTCTGACCATCCTGTAGGCATGGCTCACTTGAGAGAATTTGCCAGCCAGGTAAGTGGTGATTAAAAATCTGTTTTTAAACTTTTAAGTTAAAGAGGAAAGTTTGTTATGTTTGCTCTTGAAATGCGTTTAAAGCAAATCACCAAAAATCACTTTCTGCCACTCTATCTCTCTTGCACGTGTCTCAGCTTACTCCTCTCAGCTGATTGATTTGAGTCTTACTCTGTGGTGGTCTTGTCCTGACAGTGTAAGGTTGCCAGGCATATAGAAAGGGAATTCTCCACCCAATATGGTGGGTGCCTTTCTCTGAGGTTAACTCCCCTCTTGTTAGGGAGACAGAAATCATTGACTCTTTGGGAATCCTTGGGAGAAGAGGTCTAGAAATGGGAACAGAAATGCTGTGTGTGCAGACTGTGCCTGATGTACCTTACCAAAGTGTTTGTAACAGTAGTTTGAGAAAATCAGTGCTTGGAACCCTAATGCACAAGAGGCAGTGATACTTGATCCTGAACATTTAACTTGGAATTCTGAGAGTGATGGCAGCCTCGGTGGATGTGTCGTAGTGATGACGTTTCCCTAAGAGGAATGTGGGAGGATGATACCAAGACTTGGGACTGAAAGCTAAACCACATTACTAGAACTGGTTTGATTCTTCATCTGAATTTGGTTGTGGGGTGAGTTTGATTATTGGCAGATGTCAATACTGATGTAGGTCGTGTTAAACCATGTTTTGTGAGAATTCTTGGCGTTTTCCTCTTTTGCTCCTAGATGTGGAATTATAATACCAAAAGCTTTTGTGGTTTGAGATGATGCTTTCTCCAAGCCTATTCTGATGTAAAATGGATTTGCAATGCATCTTAGTTTGATGCTGGCTTTTGCATAAACTGTTTCACCAAAGTGTATAGGAAATCAAATGCAAATGTAGTGCCTGAGTGAGTCATAGTACAAGGAGAGAAATTAAAGGAATAGGAGAAGATACTGTCTGGTTAAGGCTGGGAACTGAATTCTGTAGCTACAGAGGAGGTTACTTTGAAGCTTTTTAGTGCACAGCATTCACTAATGAAGTTTATCACAGTTCCAGTGGTCTCATCTCTGAACTTATTATGCAAATAATAGGACATTAGGAAAAACTTCTTCACTGAAAGGGTTGTTAAGCAGTGGAGCGCGCTGCCCAGGGAGGTGCTGGATTCATCCTTGGAGGTATTTAAAAGACGTAAGATAATGTGCTTAGGGACCTGCTTTAGCAGTGGGATTGGCAGTGTTAGGTCAGTGGTTGGACACGAAGATCTTAAAGGTCTTTTCCAACTGAAATGATTCTATGATTCTATGAAATGTAAGGCATTCTCAGATGCTGTCATCCCATGATTGTCTGGTCTTGGAATAGGAAAGCAGTCTGTGTTGTCCATTCCTTGGGTCTCTTCAGGAATCCTTGATGGGACATGGCAATCTGTGTAACTGAGGCTTGCTCATCCAGCAGTAGAAATTGGCCTGAAGTTCTGTCAACCAGACTTAAGGGCATGGTGGGAGGTACTGTAAAAATAGAGAGACTAAGACTTGGATTGGCATGTCAGAGGCTTGGCTTGGCTTTGATTCCCAGTTCTGTTGCTGATGTTCAGGGTTACCTTAGGCACACCCCCAGGTTGCTTTACCTCTGTGCCTCCATTTCCCTGTCTCAGCTGGTTGGCTCTCTCTCTTTTCTTGGCTGCCCTTTGCTGTGTACATACAGCACAGTGGGCCTATGTTTTTTGTTGGGAGCTTTATCTGCTAGGTGATGTATTTGCATTACTGCGTTTAGAGCTCTGATCTGAGCTCTGTTTACAGTTTTGTTGTTCCTTATGTGACCTTGAAGAAGCTGTTCAAGTTATCTGGCTAAGTAATGCTTCACTCCATTGAAGCAGCTGTGAAGCAAGGTGGGAGTCTCAGACAAACCTGTGTGTCTCAAAGTGTTGAATACAAACTCCCTTCTTGTCTATACTCCAGAATTTCGTAACTGTCTCAGGTTTGGTATAGTAGTTGAAAAGAGCTGTGCACAAATTTCATAGCCAGGGCAGCTTTCACATGTTTCCAAATACAAAAAGCTGATATCCCCAAAGAAAACACAGTGCCTGCTGCAGATGTCTTTGCTGCTGGCCTAGAGGTTAGTGCGGTGCATGTAGTGTGGATAAGTGCTGGATGGGAAGGTGAGGAAGAGAGCAGGCAATGAAGGAAAGAAGGTCCATGGCTGGGATTTACTAAAACTAACTTCCTCCTTCCACTGTTTGGCAGAGGAAAATTATGTTTGTTTGGCTGGTTGAAAAGTGCTCTGGTCAGAAGTAACACTAAATGCTGCTGTAGCTCCATATAAACCTTTGGAGGCTGCCAAGCTTCTGGTCAGCTTCAGCTCCTAAAGTATTGTGGCCTTGACAATCTTCTTCTGTTACAGACTTCTCCCATACAGAACAGTGATTCTGATCCTAACGTGCCCTGCATCAAGGAACTCTCACTTCCAAAAGGGTTTAAGTGCCTCTCAGTGTTTTATGCAGCAGGTGCAGGTGCGACTCTTGGTCATGATGCTGAATATGACTCTCTTGAGAGTGAGATCCAGCTGCACACAGCCCAGAGAAAAGACTTTAAGCTGTTTTAAAGGGTATTTGCTCCTGTTCCCAATATGCAGCTTATCATTCCAGGTAGGAGCTTTGAAATGAGAGTAGGTATTTACCCTTCTCTAGTCTCTCAAAAACTGTCGGTATCATGTCTCTGCAGCTGGAGGTGGCAGAGCTTCCAAAACCATTCTTTCTTCATGAAGCAGCTGGCGTTATCATCAGGCTTGTCTCATAACATACTGCAATTCTGAATTCCTGATGTCTGCAGTAAGTTGCCCTATTTTAAAGGATGGCATCATCGAGTCGTGATGGCAAACGCCCCCACACCTGTCATGGCAGAGCATCCTTCTTTCCTGTGCTGGGAGATGACATCCTCCAGGGCAGAAGTGGAGCACATTACCAGTAGACTCTCCTCATACCTTGCCTTGCCTTCCCTTCCTGCACATGCAACCAAGACGGTGCTTTGTGTACTTTTCCCCCAAAGCCTGCTCGTGCCTGACTGAGCCGCCTTTAGTGTCTGACTGCTCTCAGTGTGGAGAGACAGCAGGAGACTTTTTGCTCCAGAACTGCTGTATAATCGACGTTCAGTCAAGCAAAAAGGTACAATGAGGTGACCATCCTTTAAAGGCTTTACTCTTTGTGGTAGGAGCAGCAGCTGGTCAGGTAGCTCTCCAGACTTGGGCCTGGAGCTCCATTTTGCAGCCCTGGTGGATTCTGTGAATGTGGAAGAAAATTAAAAGATCCCAAGCTAGTGGGCAGCTGCAAAGCTGACAGGTACTAATAAGCTTCTTTAGGTTATCTATTCTCATTTATGCAGATGTGTCCTGGGTTTGGCTAGGATAGAGTTAATTTTCACAAGGAGCTGGGAGGGCCACAGCCAGGGCAGCCCACTGAAGCAGCCAGGGAAATATTCAGTACTCTATGGACCTCATGCCCACTATGGTTTGAACAAGCTGCAGCTGGGCTAGGGAGAGGTGGCCAGGGCAGTAAGCTGTTGTGTTGTGTATCACTCATTTTATACATTATTTCACTAGCATTATTGTTATTTCTTCTCTCTTTATGTTGTTCTTTTAAACTGTCCTTATCTCAACCCACAGGATTTAACTTTTTCTCCCAATTCTTCCCATCCCATGGGGGGTGGGGGAGGTGAGCGAGCAAGCAGCTTTGTGGTGCTTAGTTGTTGGCTATGGTTAAATCATGACAAGGTGCAAAGCATCTCATCTGGATTCTGTTGCTTTCTACCAATGAAGTTTTTCAGGTATGCAGTTCCAGAGCGTGGATCTGCACCCAGGGTGATTCTCTGACACAGGCCTGACACCGAGATCGATTTCTGTTTAGAAAAGGGACATATTGTGCTTGTAGCACCCCTCATTGCAGTGCTCTGCAAGTGCAAATGTGTTGGGGTAGGGGAGAGTCAGGCTACACAGAAAATGTCTGCCTCCTCCTCTGCCCCCCTAGCTTGAGCCCCTGGAGCGTGGCAGCGTGCTTCTCTTCTGACAGAGTGGTGTGCTTGCAGATCTCTCCATTCCTGGCATAGCTGCCTTTGTTCTGTTGTCTGGTGAGTGCTGAGGCTGGATGCCTGTCGCTCTGAATAGCTGCCCATCAGCCTCGAGTTCGGGTGTGGCAGCTCCAGTGGGAACTTTTGTAATGTACAAGAGCTTTTGAGCAGATCTCCTGCAGACTAACATAATTTCATCAGTCTTAGTTTGTCATGGGAATTCAGGATTGCTTCCAAGAAAATGCCACATGGCAATGTCTTCTGTGATGTCCACAATGCCAGTTCACAAGGTGTTCCACTGGGCAGGTATTGACCTACTTGAACCACGGAGGGGCCTGCTTGTCTCTTCCCTGTTTACAGAAAGTGAAAAAATTTGTTAGCAGACTCTGGTCCTGCAGCAGGTGTCCAGGAGACTGGTAACCCTGGCTGGAATCACTCTCTACCCCTGTGGACCATCCTTGCTCACCAGGTTCTGGCTGTTGTTGGGTATGACTTGTGTGATTTTTGTCAACTCTTGTCAAGAGATGCATGTCCTCAGGCCCTCCATAGAGTCATACTCTTTCTTGCCCTGTCACCCGAGAGCTCTGAAGACCAGTTTTGAAGCAACAGGTACCGAGAAGGTAAATCCAGTGCCTAGAAACAGTTCCTACCTAATGTGGTGGGCCTGTCCCTTCTGCTCATCAGAGTTGTATCTTTTTTCTGAGTCCCTTGGGAAAAATTTCCATGTGCTTGTCAGGAAGGTTTGTCTCTTTCACTGCCCCCACCTGAACGGCTTTGTTCTGCAGAAAACAGGATAAACTGATATTGAAGTATGGAAGCTTGTTTACAAAGCTGTCTGTGATTACAGAGCCTGATACATACACATAAAGTGGTGTTTGTCCCCAGAGCTGCTTGCAGAAGAGCTCACGCATTTGATGCCCTGTTCTTTGATGTACCACACCAGGCTGGGGAGGGAACCAGGAACTTACGTCTTCCCATTTCTTTTCTCATGGAAAAATTACTTCCATGGGAGAGATGGAAGGTTTTCTTGCATGGTTTCTTTCCTGGAGGATTCATGTGGATAGTGTTTCCTTTACCAGCTGAGAAAGGTGCTTCTAGGAAGCGATTCTCTTTCTCTCTTTTCTCCCTGAGGTGTATGAGGGGCATTTTTACAGTGCAGTAGGTGACTGTGCAAGGCAACCTCTGGGTCATCTTGTTGCCACTTCCTGTAAGTTGGTCAAGAAGTGGAATCTGCTTCTGGCCTCTTGTGAGCCTGGACTAGCCAGACTTCTCTCTGTGGTGCAGTTGTCATTCTCCTGTTGTCTGCTGGCCTTTCTCAAGTTCAAATCCTCTTCTTTTCCCCATCTCCATCTCTCCAGTCCCTGTTATGTATCCCCAGTTCCTTTCACCTTTGCACATCCCCTCCAGTCTGTTTCCACTGCATCTATTCAAAGTACAGCCTGTTTGGATGTTGCCATGGAGGCACAAGGATATTTGGTTATCTTTCCGTATCTTGGCCTGGAATGCACATGGAAATCCTGTTGAGTGAGCTGGTTGTAAAGCTCACTCTGTCTGGCTTACTCCATTTAGTGATGCACTGGGCACAGAAGGCAAACAACTTATCATGACTGACTGGCTTAATCATTAAGCAGCACCTAGAGCTGCTCAGTGCTGACCTGCTGCTAGAACCTGGTGATGGATGGAAAAATGCAGCTGCCCTGTTCTCAGATAACATCTCTGCCAGTTCAAGGCCCTTGCAAAGGAGTGGTCCCTCTGGGTGAGGTGTTGGAGGTGGGACTGAGAAGTTCTGGGTGTGGAGCAGCTGTAACAGCTTGCCTGTTTCCTGTCAGTCAGGCCATATTTTCCAGATTTATTTTTTTTTTAAACTAGACTTACTTTTTAAAAAAGGCAGAAAAACTAATCACAAAGAGCCTTTTAACAGTGTGGAGCACAGCAGGACTTCCTGGTCTGCAATTGGACAATGAAATAGCATCAGAAAATTCTGATTTTTTTCCCTTTCTCATCCATACTCATCCTAATAAAGAGTTAACTCTGAAGTTGCTGTTAGTCAGTATTTCTCCAGTGATTGACGATCATGTTAGTAGCTTCCCAGTTGATGTGCTTATTGAGTGAGGGAAATGCTATCTGCTTTGGCATCTGGGTGTGCCAGCCAGGAGAGAGGATGTTCCAGAAAAGCAGTCTGCAGGTGGAGTGTCCATTCAGCTCTCCTGTCTCCTCTGGGGTAGGCAGATGTCTGGCCTCCTTGTTGTTGGCCTTCCAGAAGATGGGAGGCTCCCTCTGCAAACATCTGAAGAGAGCTGGGCTGAGTGCTGCCTGGAAATGGGGCTACAGTAGAGAAGACAGCTAATGTGAACTGGTTATGTGTGTGTGTATATATATATATAACTGGAGTATTTCACCCTCCATACAAGTAGGGAAAGGTGCAAATATTCGAAATCATTCCAGTCTTTGAATGAAGGAAGGCAGACTAGGGAAACATCCTTGTGAACTTTCTAGGACCTCTTGCTTGTGCCCATATTCTCATCCGGACCTTCAGAAGAAGGTTGGTTGTGGTGCCCCTTGCTTGCCTTTTTATTCCAATGTGAACAAGTGCTTGCTGCTGGAGCTGCTTTGGCACCAGCTTAGTGCCTGCAGTTGAGCAATCCTGTCCCGCAGGAGCTGACACTTTCTGTAGAGATATTTGTTGACATTCTCCTTCTGGGCTTCTCTCCCCTTCCTCCCTCACTACGGCCTGCAGGGGCAGAAAGCCTGTGTGAAAGGATTCTTCAGCTCTCCTCATCTTGGACATATTCTGTGTTAAGTTTCTCAGCATGTGGAGACCTCGTAGGATACATGAGTTTGAGGTGAATTAAACAACACAGTAGGGAGATGAACAGTATGGGTGTGCATGGCTGCCATGGGTCTTCACGGACTTTTCCCATCTCTCTTTCTGGTTTTAGCACTCCAGGGTTGATCCTGAGGAGCTGTTCACCAAGCTGGAGCGGATTGGCAAAGGATCGTTTGGTGAGGTGTATAAAGGGATCGACAACCGCACCAAGGAGGTGGTTGCTATCAAGATCATTGATCTGGAGGAGGCCGAGGATGAAATTGAGGACATTCAGCAAGAGATTACAGTGCTCAGCCAGTGTGATAGCCCCTACATCACCCGGTACTATGGCTCCTACTTGAAGGTAGGACAAAGCCCTGGCAATTCTCTTGCCAGCAGTTTGGGAATGGGGTGGGCTTCTCTACGGGTGCTGCAGCTGATGGTGGCACAAGCACTGGAAAGTGTCCATCCAATCTGTGAGTGTCAGTGTGGCAACAGGAGCAGCAGTGGCTCTGCTCCCTGCATTGATGTGATCTTAGTAGGAGGCTGGGCTTTAAGACACTTGCAAAGCACATGGTGCTGGGTACAGTGTGTTGCCAAGAGCAGGGCACTTCACTGGAGAGAAAATTATTTGTTGGAAAGGCTGACCACTCCCCAGTTAGATTATTCTTGAAACAAAGTTTGTGGAATACTTTTCCAAAATACCACAGTTTTAGGGTATTACCACCGGGGCCTTTATGCTTCTGGAAAGAAGTTTGAAACTGTACTTTCTGATCTTACGATCATCGTTTCATCAGAAACGACGAAAAGAACAGAAACTGAGTCTTTGGAGGAGTGCTGATACTGCTGCTGTTGAGAACAGATTTAGGAATCCCCAGTGGAAGCTGGTACTAGTGATGAAGTGGCCTCTGCATGCTGCTGGAGGTGTATATAACACTAGATCTGCAGCAGACAGTTCCTGGGCTCTTTGGATCCTGATTATTCCTTACCTATTTTTTAAAGGCCATAATGTGTTTTCTCAGCACTCTGCTGAAAACACCCAGTGAGCTGTAATTTCATGCTGCTTACCTCCTACCAGGACCCTGTGAACCTCAGTCCAGAAATCTCTTCTCTGAGGAGTCAGAGGGTGTCTTGCTGATTGTACCCTTCCAGCTGGCAGTCCTCTTAACAAGATCAAAGGCTGCAAAGCTCCCCTGTCATTGTCAAGAAGAAGATGTACTAGATCTGTTGGTGTGATGTTAAATGTCTCCAACCTGACAATATGCTTATCTTTGTGCCTGTGTAGTCTGGTGCCTGTAGGGGCACTAAGCTTGCTCAGCTAAAACCACAGACCAAGAGAAAGAAATGTACTGGGAGCAGGTCTACTGCTATAATGCTGTGTCAGGAGGAAAGAGGGAGCTGGGAGCTCCCTCCTTAAGCCTCTGAGAGCTGCAGTGTGCAGCGTCTCTTGGATTGCATATGGGTCTACTCATGTGTCTTGCTGCCTTTGGGGTGTTTAATTTTTCTACCTGCTTTTATTACTGTCTTTGCTCTTGAT
This sequence comes from Actenoides hombroni, assembly GCA_024336885.1. Taxonomy (NCBI): domain Eukaryota; kingdom Metazoa; phylum Chordata; class Aves; order Coraciiformes; family Alcedinidae; genus Actenoides; species Actenoides hombroni. The sequence goes on along the minus strand of WUAM01000359.1, from coordinate 38,262,912 downwards.
TTGTGCTCTGGCTTGCAGGGCACTAAGCTGTGGATAATCATGGAGTACCTAGGAGGAGGTTCAGCCCTGGATTTGGTAAGCACGTGGTAAGGTCTGGACCACAAAAAACATTGTCTGGAGCCTTGGTTTGTGAAACGTCTGTAAGCCAGACGACACTTGTTTGCCACATACCATCTTTTTGACAGCCCTGTGCCTGAAGGGTAGGCAATGCAGGACAGACATGCTGGTTATGCAGATCTCAGGACAGAGGAAAAGTTTGCATGGAGCTCAGCTGTCAAAGCACTGGTCTCCAGCATGCTCTGCAGCTATACAATGGGAAGAGCCAGTGAACTGAAATGGGACAGCAGGCAGTTGTTTTTGAGCAGTATGTATCTATACTGCACCTAATAAGAGTTCATGGTATTGTTCAGTGCTGCAGGGCATCAGGCTCAGCAGGGACCCGGTCTGTGATCAGGATTCCCAGGTATTGGATGGTACAAATGACATTTAACAAGTTACCTTAGATTTCAAGGGAATACAAATGCAGAATAAATGGGCAAAGTTTTGTTGTGCTGTATTCTGTCAAGGGATTTTTCTTTTCTCCTTAGGACAAGAAAGCCTGTTTTTCCAGAGCAGTAACTAAGGTCATGTAGTGAAAACTGTTGAGCCTCCACTGAGTTGGAGGAAGGGTGTAGTGGGGGAGCTGTCATCAGCAGAAGTCATCTCATTAGTGTCAGAACCTCAGTTATTGCACTGGGAAGGCACGACTTGTTTAGAGGAGAACTGATGGAAAGGAGAAGAGCTTTGATACAATACTCCACAGCCAGAGGGTAGAAGTTGTCTCTGGGCTGTGGTAGTGGCTAAAATGCAGTTCTTGCATGCCAGCAGAGACTTGAACAAGAGAAACCATTAAGATGTTCTGTTCACCAATGTATTTCCAGGTGAAAGTGAGGGATAAGCATCCTGCTTTTTATCTGGGATGACTTTAACAGACTAACAGAGATTTTCCATTTCATGTGGCCAGGTGCAAAGTCCAGCATTCTGCTTGTAGAATGTGCACCAGGCTTGCAGTAGGTGCTTTCTGCTGAGTATTACCTGCTTGGCCAAGGTTTCCAAGTAACAAACTGAGAGCCTGGAAAATCCAAGGCATCAGTCACCCTCCTTTAAGTCATCTTTTTGCCCTTTATCAGTTGAAGCCAGGACCCCTGGAGGAGACTTACATAGCTACTATACTGAGAGAAATCCTAAAGGGTTTGGATTATCTACACTCTGAGAGGAAGATCCACAGGGACATCAAAGGTAAGAGTGGAGACTACAGCCCTTTTTCTTCTAAGGGGTGTTACTAACATAGATTCAGAAATATTATACAGCAGTGTTCAGAGAGGTTTTGAAGACTGTTTCCTGTTGGGTTGCTTGTTTATGAATCTGATGCTTCTTATTTTATTGCAACTCATGTTTTTCACATCTTTAGGGTTTAGAGTAGTGGGATCTGTAGCTCTTCTCTGGCACTTGTAGTTTGGACAGGCAGGGGGCTGAAACAAAAGAGTCAATGAAAGGCATGCCCAAATATCAGCTGACCCTCAGTTATGGCTGGAGGGTTGATTTGCTGCTGGAGCCCAAGGCGTGTGGATGCTGGTTGTCACAGTTATAACTTATTGTGAAGGTGAGCTGTCCTCACGCGGGGTTCACAGCCCTAGAATATCAGGGCAGCTTGTGTCAGCTTATCCTGTTACTGATTTTTATAGTTATTGGCTGTATGCAATGTAGAGAGACCTGGCATCTGCCGCCCAAAGAACAGTCTCACACTGAGCAGAGAGTGTCAAAGGGAAGTAGGAGGGTGGGAGGACAGTGCTGTAGAGATGTGGTCAGTGTTGGATGCTAACTGCTCTGACCTTCTGCAGGAGAGGATGTGAAAAAGCAGAGCAGAGAAACCTCATGCAGGGAGACATACAGAAAAGATTCCATTGCATATGTGAGACTACTCATTTTTAGTGCTGCAAGCCATGCAGGGCTGTTGGCCACCAGCAGAGTGGACATATGCTGAAAGTTTATAGGTACAGTCTCTCTCAGAATGGGAAGTCCTACCAGAAAAACCTGTCCCAAAACCTGGGCAATGTCATTGTCTTAAGCTGAGTGAGGGGGAAGCAGTACAAGACCAGATAAGGACTTGTGAACTGGTTTTAGAAGGATCTGCTGTTTAATCTGTGCTGAATGCTGCTCTGAAAAAAATCAAGACCATTTGAGGTATCTTGGGCCATCTTGTCCTCTCTTCTTTGTGTGGCCAGGAGTCACATCTAGTTGATTGTGCAGCACGTCACATCTACTCCTTGCTACTACCCTAGAAATACTCCCCTTCTGATCCAGCCAAGTGTATGAACTTGTTCTGTGTTACCCAGCAGGTGTCAGAGCATGAGAATGAGTCTGAGGCCGAAAATCTGAGCCGTGGATTTTCACTGGGGCAACAGGGAATGTCACGGGAGATCCATTCTCAGTATTCAGTTCTCTGTGGTCTGGAGGTGATTCAGAATCCAGTAGACTTAATGCTTTTTTTGTGTGAACAGCTGCCAATGTGCTACTTTCGGAACAAGGAGATGTGAAACTGGCTGACTTTGGGGTGGCTGGACAGTTGACAGACACACAAATCAAGAGAAACACCTTTGTCGGGACTCCGTTCTGGATGGCACCAGAGGTCATCAAACAGTCTGCTTATGACTTCAAGGTGAGCCAGGAGCAGGAGGATTGCTATTTGGTGCTACTGTATGTGATAGGGAGCTTGGGATAATTGGAAGTGCTGCTTATTTCAAGTATGAAACTTTCCTGTTATGGTTCAGGGTCTATTGGAGAACTTTGTCTGTTGGACATGAAACACTGTATCTGATTTGATGTGGCCAGCCCTTTGGCTGTGCTAAAGTTGCATGCTTTCATGTTACAGCATTGCTCCTTGCTCTTCTGTGCTGTCAGTGTTCTTGATCTTTCAGGCAGACATCTGGTCCCTTGGCATTACAGCCATTGAACTAGCAAAGGGAGAGCCTCCAAATTCTGACTTGCATCCTATGAGGGTTCTCTTCCTGATCCCCAAAAACAACCCTCCAACACTTGAGGGTCACCACAGCAAACCCTTCAAGGAGTTTGTGGAAGCCTGCCTCAATAAAGACCCTAGATTTGTGAGTATTGCTGTCCACTTGTTAATTTGGGTGCTGTATTGCAGAGGGCAAAGATGTAATTAGCAAGAAGACCTTTTGGTCCGAGGCTCCTGGAGAGAAAGAAATACTGAGCTTGCAGTATGGATGGGCAAGCCTGGCGAGAGCTGAAGTCCGTGCACTTGCATGTTTAGTGTACAGAGATGGTTAGACGTAGCATGCTTTCCTTATTTGCTCCAGAGGCCGACAGCTAAAGAGTTGCTAAAGCACAAGTTCATCACACGCTACACCAAGAAAACCTCATTCCTAATGGAGCTGATAGATCGATTCAAGCGCTGGAAGTCGGAGGGCCATGGAGAAGATTCCAGTTCTGGTGATTCTGATATGTACGTACACGTTCTGCATGGAGAGGTGCCCGTGCTGTGCCCTGCATGCCCTTGGGTAGCCTGCTGCAAACAGCTTGGGTCCTCTTCCTCACCTGGGCTGGAGATCTTAGGGTAGCTCAGTGAGACATGTGAGCATCGATTTGTGGGGGCAGGTGATAGCTCCCTGAAGAAACAGGTTGTTTCCTGCTCAGTGGGACCCAATACTCTGTTCTGGGCTTAAACTATGGAGCCTCTTTGCTGAGCATAAGGAATCAGAAGTACTAACAAGAAATGTCTAGTTTGTGCATAACAGTAAAACAAGGCTCTTTTGACTGTATTTTATGCATATTTGGTTAAATACAAGAGCTACAGGCTTTAGTGACTGTGGCAACAGCTCAGTATATGTCTTTGTGCTACTGCTGGTGTAGGATAGTGAGGCTATGAGCCTTGGGTGATGAGGGGGCACTTGGTTGCCAGGCTCGTGTCGCAGAGCTTCTCTTCCCCTCTAGTGGCAGGGACTCAAGTGCCTGATGACTCTGGGAAGTTGGCTTGCAGAGCCTGGCCCCTCACATTGTGAGTTTGGATTGTCTTGAAATTCTCAGAAAGGTAACTAGCACTTCAGCACTTAACTAGCACTAGGCAGTGCTAGTCTTCAAGGTGACTAGAGGGAAAGGTGGTTGTGGAGATCTGCAAACATGAGGCAGTACTCACCTCAGATCTCTGTGGTGCTGTACAGACTGGAGCAGTTTCTCTGAAGGATTTTTTTCTGGGATAGGAAAATGCCTGGAGCCCTGTGGTGATACAGCAGTCAGGTTGAGGAGAGCTTGTGACTGTGGGAATGCATGGGTAGAACAGCCAGTGTATGGACCTGAGGCTTTGTCTTGACCTCCCCCTTTTCATTTGCAGTGATGGAGATACAGAGGATGGAGACCAGGGTCCAATCTGGACATTCCCACCAACTATTCGCCCCAACTCCTTGAGCAAGCTGCACAAAGGAATGGCTTTCCATGGTTCCCAGAAGGTCTGTTTGTTATCTTTTCTTTCAGAAGTGGACTGAACTAACACAAGCTTTTGAGGGTCTTGGGGAAGCCACCAGTCACTCGTGTTCTGTCTAGAGTTTACTTCAGTTTCAAGGGCTCATGCCCCAGAGTTGCCTCTTCCTTATTGTCAAGGTACTGCAATTTGTGGCTCTCCTGAGACCTGGTAAGGGGACTGCTATGGAGGTGCTGTGAATTTACCCAAGTATTAGTAATTTGCATGCCCTGGGAGCCTTTGCCTGCTCTTGTAACTTCTGTTCATGTTGCTTTCTAGCCTCCTGAGCCCATCAAGAGGCAACCACGGTCACAGTGTCTTTCCACACTTGTTCACCCAGTTTTTGGGGAGGTGAGTAGAAACTTCTTGGTGTTTGTGATGGTTGGAGATGAAGAGATACCTGGCATGGATAACTAAATGGGAAGGATTTGGAGAAGGGAGGTGTGGTGAGGTACCTAGTAAAGTTAAGGGACTGTGAAGCATTCGTGGCTCTGGTCAGAGGTCTGTACCCTGTGTTAGGAAGGTATGTCCCTGGAGTGTCCTCTCCAATACACTTGTGTTCCTAGAAGCACAGCATTACCATGTTGTCTTCTGGTGAGGATGAGGTAGAGGAGTACTTGTTTCTTATCTGTATCTGGTATCACAGGCTACTGGGGAAACTAAAGGTGAGTGGCTTGGCATCAAAGGCTGATGATAAACTGGCAACTTAACTACAGGACAGACCCTGTGTCCCATTTTACTCCAAGGTGAGCAGTCTTTGATCAGGTAGACATCAAGTCAAATCTTTGGCTTTAGCATCACAACTATTTTTGGCCTTAAGAAATCTGTATCCTTGATGTGTAATTGAGTTGCCCTCCATGGCCGCTGCCACTTCTGAATGAGCAGAGGCACGTGCATGTTGCTCCCACAGCTGAGGCTTTGTGTTAGTGAGCAATTGCCCCACTGAAGAGGCAGCAGCTCTTTTTGGCTGGGAACCATTTGTTTCCAGCAGGGGACTTGGGGGATGGGGATGGCTGCAGCTGGGGATTAGTATTCACATTGTCCTGCTTTCTGGACCGTGGAGAAAAGGTGGGCTTCAACAACTGGAAAGGTGATCCTAGAATTGCAGGCAAAGACCTGTGAGGAACTTAGGTAAAGCCCTTGGATCAGCGTAGCCTAATGGGAGCTTAACTGAAGCTTTTCACCTGGGTCAGATGCTGCACATAGATATCTTGGTGCACAGCCTTCATTTCTCTGTCCCCCTGGGGAGCAGCCTCTTGGGGAGGAATGTTGGAGGCCAAGTGGCTCAGGGTCTGTAGCGTGGCAGTGGTCTGCCTCAGCTTCACAGTCACTAGAAGCAACTGAAACTTTTTTGTGCTTATTAAAAGTGGTGGGACTAACTCCTGGTGTTACAGTATCTTCTGCCATACCTGTCTGCAAGCCTTTGTGTGCATCTGGGTGCTATGCTGTTGTTAAGAGCAAAGGTGACTGTACTGTTTCAGATAGAGCTGGAGTTCTTCTGTTACTGCCTAGGGGTTTTCAGAGCTGCTGATCCATTTCTACTATAATTTAGTTTAAGAGTATGTCAGCACCCATTAAGGACTTGATTTCTGTTAGTACCTGGAGGAAAGTCTGGACTCCAAACATTGGACTTGTATCTTCCTGACCTACAAAAAGAAGCCCTTCTCTACTTTATTAAGAAGAATGTGTGTGCCCTCCTGCACCCTTGTGGAGCCATACTAAAAGGGAAAGGGCCTTAATGTCTGTGCTGCACTTTGGCCAGTGCTTTCTGCATGGAGATAAGGAACTAATGCAGTTTCTTCTTTACTGTTTCAGCTTAAAGATAAGCACAAGCAGACCGGAGGCAATGTGGGGGCTATGGAGGAGCTGGAGAACGCCTTTAGCTTGGCTGAGGAGTCCTGCCCAGGCATCTCTGACAAACTGATAGCACACATGGTGGAGCGGGTACAAAGGTGAGTATCCTCTGGAGTGTAAGCTGGAGTGGAGCTGGTGGTGAACCAAACCCTTCTCATACTCCATAGCTGTGGTGAAGGTTAGTGCTGAGTAGTCAAGACACACAAAGAATGAACATTGATGACAGGTGACCTGATAGTCTCTAAGTCACTTCTTTTAACTGTCTTTCATTTATTGGAAGCAGTTCTTCCTGCCTCAGAAGTCCTTTCTCACACTGAACAGGTTTCTGTAGCGTAGATGAACGTTGCAGAGCACAGAAGGATGCTGCTATTCACCTTCATCTTGCATATATAGATATAGGTATATATGTGTGTGTGTGTGCATGTGATGTCCTGCTGGTCTGAATACCCAGGTAGCAAGGACTATGCAAAATGTTATCAGAATCACTTCTGGAGTAGTGGATATCTGTTTCATCACAAGGAATGTGCTTTATAGTACAACGTGTAGCCAGTCACTCTGCTTGCCCAGCTTCAGGTAGCAGGAAAGTGTATTTTTCCTGAATTGGATTCCTTATTAAGCCAGTGAAGGAGTACAGACTGTTAGAGTTAGGTTCTTCAGTGCTCATCAAGCTTGTCTTCACTACTGGCACCAAGCTCAGTCACATCCCTCTGTCGCAGGCAACAACATCAGATCCTGATCACAGGTTTATCAGGCTTTAGTTAACGTTAATTTGGCTTTTCTCCCTTTTATAGCAGGCCATCCTAAAATCTCCCCCTTTTCTCACCAGCTGAAAAACTTTACTTACAGACTCCTAACCAGTGAGGGCCCAAATGTTAACTATTTTGCTATACATGTGACCAGAGGAGCCAGTCTGTGCTTTGGTTTCTAATGTAAATGCAACCCAAGCTTTATAGTCTTTAAACCCTTGAACTTGAGCTTTCTAAGCATTTATTTTTCATGGGCTTAAGATGGTGTAGTTTGTGCCTTGTAGCTCAAATATCTGTTGAATGCTGTCAAGCAAAGAAAAACGTTAGATATTAAGGACTGAAAATATTTGCCATCATTGAGGGCTTCTTGTTACTACATCATTCAGGCTCTCAGACAAACATGCTATGGGTCTGTTGAGATCTCTCAGCTGACAATCACTTAAAGCTGGAAAGAGAACATTCTTGTCTCTTCTGGCTGATCCAGAGGACACAAAAGGTGTCCTGGTGATGCCTGAAAATTTAGCCTTTGGCTGAGCAGGAGGTACTTGCAAAGGAGGGGTGAGTGTCTCTGCAGGGCTTGAAAGGGACAGTAGTGACCAGTTCCACCTGTTATTCTTTCTTGCAGGTTTTCACACAGTCGGAACCACCTGACCTCTGCCCGCTGACACCTACATTCCTTGCTGCTGTTTTGAGGGGGGAAGGATTTTTTTTGCCAGCTTCATAAACTACATCTCTAATCCAGACTACCATCTGCTGTTGGATGTACATTGTGTAACGGACTCCGGCATTTCAGAGCCTTCATACTACACCTTTCCATGATAACCCAGGGTGGGGTTTGCAATGCAAGTACAGTTTAGACCTTTTGCAGAACCCGAGATGGGTGGTCTAATTGTTTTTACAATGTAATCAATGCAGTTTTTAATTGTTTCCCCATGGATGTATCCATCTCGGCTTGGTTTGATTCACAGCTTGTTACTGGTAAATGTCTGGCTGCTGGAAGAGGGGAAGATTCTCCTCCATTGAGATATGTTGCAAAGGCGAGTCCGTGGGTTTAGCCTCCTGGCCTTCCTAAAGAAGTGACTGTGAGCAGTTCTGGGTGAGTGCAGGTATGTTTGGAATTTCTCCACGCATTGCAGCCTCTGGGGAACCTAGAACAGCTCTCCAGTTCCTGGAGGATTGCTTCAACTCCTTCACACACTAGAAACAAAAAGCTTTCAAGTACAGCAGCAGCTGAGCTAATAATGCTGCTGCTCTTTCCCAGCTTGTTGTTTCACAGGAGGATGGGTTTGCTGACTGTACTCTTCTGGCTCTGGATCATCATTTTGTATTAGGCTTTGGTTCATCTAATTCAGGCAACAGCAGAACGTGCCTTGGGTCTCCAGGGACTGAAAGGCAAAGTGGTTACATTTGGGTTGGGAGCTGGAGTTCCTTTTCCTTGGTGCTTTCGGCAACTGAAGCACCTAGATAGGAAAGTTTGGCAGTCCTAGTCTCTAAACTGAGAAGACACCTACTGTGCGTGCCCAAATGTTGCAGAAGGGTTAAAAGAAGGGGACAGAGGCACTGGCAGGGCTTCAGTTCAAAAGGCAGATCGACACTGCACAGCAGTTTTTCGGGCAAGAAACCTGTCCTTTAAAGAAAGATTTAAATTGGATGGCTTGCAGCAATGCTATCCATGTGGTGTGGCTGGGAGTTCACAAAAACTGCTTCAGGACACTGTCCCCTTCTTCTCAACTTTCCCTTTTTGGCTCTTCCTTTAGTCTGGGATCCAAACTCACTGCAGTTGACAAGCTGTGGGGGTGGTTTTTGGCAGAGAAGTTAGAGCATCTAGGCCTTATTGGCTGCTTAAGGTATTCCAGTGGAGCCATCCCCAGGTAGCTTTGCTTTCTATACAATACTAGTTTATAAAGGAAATCTTTAGTTCAGATAAATGCACAAATCTTAAATCTATACTTCAAAGGTCTAGAAAAATAGACATAGGAAAATAACTTCTGAGAGCTGTTTGCTTAGAGATCTGCCCTCTAATTCTAAAGATTTCCATTAAGTCAGCAAGACCTTAGATACCCAGATCTTTCTGTCTGGGTGGTTGTGTGTGAATGATGTGGCTCACCCAAAAGCCACTAAGAACAAAAGATGGAACTGTTCAGCTTTTTTTTTTTCCCAAAGAAAAACTGCTTCTTTAGTAACAAGGCTTGATTTTTGGTACTTCGGTTCAGACCTACAGATTGTAAGTGCTGGGCTAAAAGTAGGTCAAAAGGACCATACATTCCCTCATCCTGGTGTGCAGTGTTCACTTTAGCTTATGACTATCCTTTACTCTTCCTCGGTGATGGATAAATACAGGCTCAGCAAACAACTTGCCCAGTAGAGAAGAGGTGCTGCTGTTTGATCTTGCTGGAGCTCTGCTGCAGAGTGGTGTTTCTCTGTAGTGAGAGCTGTCTCAGAGCCTGCATTGATGAAGAACGCACCAAACCCATTTTTATCTCAGGAGAAAGAGTTAACGTGTAGAGAGGAGACATACTGGGGTGGAAAACAGAGGCTGCAGTCCAGCAGAAAGGCAGCTGGAGGGCTCCTGCTGCTTTTAAAGTTGCTGTTCATGACAGTAGCAAATGGTTTCAGTAAGGTACCTTGTATGATTACTCACATGCACTGCAGTGTCATGAGTAAACTTTTTAAAAGAAACAATCCCCACAAACTTCATCCAGTATTCCAAACAACAATGGTTTTAGTTTTTAAGACCATTGCAAGGGATCTGCCACTTTCAATAAAGTAACAAAAGAGAGGCTGGTGTAACTTTGTATTATTAGGGAAAAAGTCTTTGTTCTTAGAATCATAGAAGAAATGATAGAATGGTTTGGCTTGGAAGGGACCTTAAAGCTCATCTAGTTCTAATCCCCCTGCCCTGGGCAGGGACACCTCCAACTAGACCAGGTTGCTCAAAGCCTCATCCCACCTGGTATTGAATGCAGCCAGTGATGGAGCAGCGACAGCTTCCCTGGGGAAGCTCTTGCAGTGGTGTCTCACCACCCTCAGAGTGAAGAACGTTCTGGTGAAGACTGAGGCAAAGAAGTCATTGAGTAGTACCTTAGCCTTCTCCATATGCCTTGTGACCAGGTCTCCTCCTCCCTTCCAGAGAGGGCCCACATCTTCCCTGACCTACCTGTAGAAGTTTTTCTTGTTGCCCTTGATGTCCCTGGCCAGATTTAATTCTGTCTGGGCTTTAGCTTTCCTAACCTGATCCCTGGCTGCTTGGGCAACTTCTTTCTATTCCTCTGTGGTGGTTTCACCTTGGCTGGGTGGCTGGTGCCCACCAAGCTGCTCTGTCACTCCCCCTACCTCCTCCTCTCAGATGAACCAGGGGGAGAAAATAAGATGCTCCAGAGGATAAGTCCAAGTTTCTGGGCTTGGAGGAGGTGGTCCTTGAATATTAACCAGCTTTCTTGGGCCCCTCTCCCTTCTAGGGTTCTATCCCATGGTACTCTACCAAGAAGATCCCTGAAGAGGTCAAAAGTCTGCTCTTCTGAAGCAGGACTGTGAGCACCCTCCTTTGTTGCCCTGAGGATCTTGAACTCCACCATTTTGTGGTTACTGCAGCCAAGGCTGCCCTGGGGCATCACATTACCAGCCAGCCTCTCCCTGTTGGGTGTGAACAAGGTCCAGCAGCACCTTTTCTCGTTGGTTCCTCTACCACATGTAGAGACAGTCAGAAGCCCTTCAGACAGTCCTGGGTAACCAGTCCTGCTTAAGCAGAGGGGTTGGAACAAATGACCTCACAAGGTCCTTGCCACCTGCAACCACACGGTGAGTGTGTGATCTTGGTTACAGGATAAATGCTTTGGAGATGCCACTTTAACCATGTTTAAAACCTTGTGTATATACGACTGTTCTTCCCTCAGCAGAAACACAAAATTGAAGGTTACAGTTGGTTCTGTCATCAAGCTGTTCAGAACTGTTCCAGATATTTTCTCCTTTGAGCCAAAAAGAGAGACTGACAAAATGTATTTCTGACTGCTTTAGTTTTGTATTTTGTAAAATGCCACGTGCTTGCACTCACCTCTGCTCAGCAGACTGGTGCCAGGACAGTGGTGATGGTGCAGCCTTTCTCAGGAGGAGCTGAAGCAGGGTAGGGTGGCTTTAGTGCAGCACTTCAGGAGCAAGCCAGAAGGTAAGCACACAGAGCTATGCAGGTGGGTGCAGCTTGTACTCTGTATGGGTTGCTGAAAGCCTGCCTTGAAAAATGAGGGCTCTGCCAATTCCTGTTCCCCCAGCTGTTAAGACTCTCTAAACTCTGCCACCAGAGTACTTCACTTGCACCCGAGTGGAACATGCCTTGTGTGACATGCACGGTGCTGACGCTGCAGCAGAGACAAAGCTGTGGTGATGTAGCCCCGATGAGAGCGGGAGGTGAATTAGATGGTGTAACGGGAGTCACTCGTGTAACCAGGGCAGAGAAAGGGACCAGCTGCCAGAATAGCTCCTGTAAACTGCATTAAACGTGTGGCAGGAACTCCTGCAAAAACTTACTTGGTCTGGTTTCTTAAGTAACGAAGCAGGACTCTTGTTAAACTGAGTGAAAGACAGCCAGCTCGTCCTGCTGCAAGCAGGGAAAAGGGGTAGTGCTTACAGAAATAAGGCCATGGATAGTAAGCCACGAGGTACCCAAAGCATGAGTTCACCTCTCAATATACATCCTAGTGGCAAGAAAACGACAATCAAGGACCGGTTGTATTCTGTTCTTTCCTAGTGCTTGTTAAGGAAACTGCTTATGATTGTAGCAAAGACAAAAATACTCCTGCAGGGTTCTGGTGAAGTTAAAAAATACTATGCAGTATTTCACAGAAGAACAGATAGGCCCCTGAAATCCTCGTGAGTTTGAAGGCGTTGCCAGGAATAGTGATGTTTCTGCTTTTACAGACTGTGCTCCTGCATTTTAAACACAGAGATATTTGAGCTTGGCATTCTCCACCCAAGAAGGGATTTCTGCCTGCTATCCTTGGTTTCTGGTCAGCTAGCACCAGACACTGCTGTTTCAGGGAACCACACCTCAGCTACTGTAGATAGCACACACATCTTCAAGACGGGAAACACTGAACAGCAGGTTAAGCACAAAGGCAACTCGGGGATCATCCACTCCTTTACTACCCAAAAATCTTAAGGAAGGACTCTTGCTCCCTGTGTTTCTCCTGTAACAGGAGGTGTAACAGTACTGTTCTGCAACACAGAGTTGACAAGAGGATAATCAGAGCATAGGTGTTGAACCAGTTTGTGGATTAGCCACATAAGTACCTACCAGTCATGTACTAACACCTTTAGGGTGTGTCTTTCCACTGTGGCCTTTGATCTTTTTCTGAATGTCAGAAGTTTCTGTGTGTTAGAGGCTAAAGCTGTGTTCCCTATGACATGAGACAAAGACAAGGGAAAGGGTGGGGGGAAGAGACTCTGCTGAAGCATGCAAGGGAGCCTTCAGCAAGGGAACATACAAAAGCTAAGCCTCCATGCTGCTTGCTGAGGGCACGGCTGGCTTGTACAAATCCTCCTGTGTCATAACACTAAGTACGTGTCACTCTGACTTTAATGCATGGTGCTAGGGAGATTGACAGCTGAGTTATGGAGGTAGTGTAGACAAAACTCTTGCTGATATTAAAAGAGTAAGCTATCTCTATCAGCTAGTTAAAAAAAATAATTAAAACCACCAGGGCTGGAAAATTAAAAACACTGCATCCTCTATTGCACTGCAGTTGCATTTCTCCTGCTCTTCTGGCTATTAGCCAGGTCAGCTTTCATAACACACATGCCAGAGCACATGAACAGCCCTTCAACAAACACAGATTGCTTTTGGGGACCCCAGGAACTCTGCCCCAGGCCATAGCTGTGCAGTCCCCAGCCCGTACCACAGAGAACACTTTGTTCCCCGTGCAAGACTACACTTAACTGAATTTCAGGTGGTGTTTGTCAGTCCCTTCCTCCTGCCCCGGAGCTGCTCCCCCTGCCTGGTGGCACTCACAGGCTCCATAAAGTTGACTCTGCCATCTCCTCCTCCTCTCCACATCGTTCTGTCTCAGTGCTGTCTCTATGCAGCTAGAGCCAAGCTTGATACTGGATAAGCCAAGAACCAGTCTAGGAAACAACTGAGTAACTTGAAGCCTAAAAAAAAAAATAAAATATTTCAAATCCTGTCACTTTTAGAAAGCCCAGCCACAGCAGGTGAGAGCATCTACAGGTTGGGGTTTAGTGCTGAGACCCCAGAGCTGCTGACAAGAGACCCTGCTCCTGCAGAGCTTCCCTGCAGGAGACCAGAGAAGAGCAGCAATTACATGGAGAGTTCGTGTGAAAGAGGAAAACACTCCCGTTAAGTGACTGCATTATGTGACCATGACGACAGTCACCAATAGTCTGTATTGCCCAGGAAAACCACTGAATGCAGAGACCCATTAAAGAAGGGTGTGAAAGCTCTCGGGTGGAAGGAAAAGCAATGCTTCCGTGCAGCTGCTGTCCATCCTCTCACAATGGTGGGCTTGGGAATAAGAGGCTGAGAGAGTTTTATACCAAGATGCTATTTACTTTCAATAGTCATTCTCAGCTGCATTATAACATATCTAGTCAACCCACATGTATAAACCTACAACAGTTAATTAAAAAAAAAAGTTGACACTAATAAATTAAGTACATTTAACTTACATGGGACAATGGTCATTGTGACAGTGGTAGTGAAGGCTGGAGCTGCAGTCACTCATCTTCTCTAGAATGCAAATGCCAAGCAAGTGATCTGGAAAATCCCTCTGGAACCTCCTCCCTGCAGTCCTCATCCTGAACGTGTTTTAGACCATAACCTGAAACAGCCTTGCAGAATACACATGCTGGCCTCTGTATTTCCTGTTTTCAGAGGGATTTCCACGTTACTCCATCCTCACAACATGCAACACTTTCTTTTTTCTTTCACTACACCACTTCATTGCTCCTTCTAGTACACAAATACTTTTCTATCTAATACAAAAGCAGAGTTCCTAGAGCCCATCAAAGCCACATCCAACAGCATTTTGTGGCATTTAGCTTATTTAAGTCCTTCCGTGGAGGCAACCAGAGGTGACAGCTTTACAAAAACAGAACAAAAAGCAAACATTTCATATTTAATACAGAAATTTAATAGAGTCCACAGACGCTAGTGCTCCATCTGGAATCCAGTGACTTTTTACACCTTCATGAGAAATGGAAGATGGATCGCACCCCAAATTTAAAGGTAAGAATAGGGTTTTTCAGAAGTCTTTGTGTGACATAAGCAACAGTGACTTTCAGAGAAACTTGCTCTCCTATATTGCTTAAATGTCTTGAAAACATCACACACATCAGGGCGGAGAGTGTTTGCCATCCCGTGTCTTAAGTAATGCCTACTACAGGATAAAGAAAGTCTGAAGCTGTGATATGAGAATAGCAATTGACCCTCTCGGCATGCACCATAGCAGAGTTCAGAGCGAAAAACATGCACCCTTAACCTGTACTGACCCACAACACACCAAAACCTCAACAACGTAGCAGAGGTTCAGTCTTCCCACTTCCCCTGGAAAAGTGCTGCCGTGGCAGTTTCCAAAGAGCAGAGTTGTTCCACAAAAGCTGCAGTTTCTGCTGAAAATGAGCTGTATTTAAACAAATGTATCTGTGGATGCCGTTAGTCTGAGATGACTGTGCCAGCAGGTTGGTGTTGACAGCAGCGAGACAGACGTTGTACAGACAGCTGTGCTCAGCCCCAGGGGAAGGGAACTTCTGGGAGCCAGCAAGCCCCGGCCCCAGCAGCTGTGAGCCAATCTCACTACTGACAGCTGCTATTTTTCTTCCATATACGCTGACCATACAGTCAAGATGTAAAAGCAAGGTGGCATTTGCCTTCAGGGCAGGCAAGGGTGTTACTGTACAGGTACAACTGGAACAATATACCTTCCATGATGCGTGCACACCAGAGCTCTGCAGTTGTTAGGTTCTCTCTAAGTAGATTCAACTGGAACAGACTTGACCCTCCTTCCATACCACGGGGAATGGGTGTGATCCCTGTCTGCAACTCCCTCACTCCCACTGTCCATACCAGGTGGAAATGAGCCTCCTGGTTCTTTGCTTTATCAACTCCAGACACTCCTGTTTCCACCTGCCTCGTTTGTTGCTGTTTACAGCAGATCCAGCTCTGCCTTGCTTCAGTCTGTGTGGCTGTCCTTCTCATCCTTTGGAAGCAGCAGGCTTGACCTGGCTGGAGAACTGGTGGCTCTCTTGATCACTTCCATCCACCTGGCAGGAAAGGACATGAGAAATGCTCAACACCTCACAGATGTAGAATACTGTCGTTTGGATATGAGCTGTACACCTTTCACCAAACCTCACGAAACATCTCTTTCCTTTCTTTTGCAATGTTCTTAGGAAATTAATAGCTTGAGATGTGGTAATAAATAGCTTGAGATGTGGTAAATACACTGTAGAACATGGTTGCCTGTCCAAGTAACAGCTCTACAGAGCTTTGAATTCCAGAAAGCTCTTATGAGGGCACACCACATTCTCTTGTAAGAGTTCAGAAGGTGTTTACAAAGGAGGACAGGCTGACAAAGATTTTACGTAGTCAATGGATTGCTTTTCTTACAATAAATCATGTAACAGACTTGTTCATATGGAATAAATCAAAGCAACAGTGAAAAAAGCAAGACAAACATCTGTTGTAAATTAGGCATTTTTTCCTTGAAATCACTACATGACAAGTGGATTAAAGAGCATTAACTCAGCTGTCACAGGTAGCTGATATGTACATTGCTCACAAGTGTGTGATGCTCTCCCAAGGAAGGGGAAAGTATGTGACTCCTCATTAAAGCCACACTCCAAAACAACCAGAACGCAGTGCAAGGGTTTTCAACAGCTAACACAACAGCAAAGTTTTGTATGTGATGCATCTTAAACATGACTCGCTTTGGACCACATGTGGAGGCCCCTAGCAGCACTGCTAAACATAATTATAGAGAAAGCAGTGAAGTGAAAAGTAGCACTGCACTTACTGCTTTCAGCCTTGTCTTAAAACTCCTGTTTCCAGAGATCAAGAGGGGAAAAAAAAAATAAAAATCATTACCATAGAAACCTTACTCCCAAGACACAGTGGGGCTAAGCATCTCACAACCCTTTCCTTTCTGCTCCCCAGCTCCAAGGAAGCCTCAGAATTCTGAGACAAAGCAGAGCCTACAGCTCTAGGCACAACCACCAGCTCTTACCTGCAAGGAGGACAGTACTATCAGAGGAGGGATCTCCAAATATCATCAGTAGGAGGAAGTGAACTTTATTACTGAGAATGTGCTGCAAGGTCACTCAGGAGGAAAGAAAGGGGTCTGGATGATCAACCAGTGAGTTAACAACATGTTATATATCAAGACATACAGAGAAAACAGAAAATTACCTCTCAAAAGTATATTTGCTCTCAGCCCTGAAGAAATACACATGGGACTTGAATTGCAGCTTGAAGACATAATCCTTCTGAATGCCATCTGCCTCTACAGGGGAGCTGACTGCATAGCCAAGCAGTGGGAGACTGGCCAAGGGATAATCGTCCTGCAACAGCCCAACAGCCCAGCCTTTAGTGCACAGCATCCCCTGCCACAGTTCATTCCAATACACACTCTTCTGTACTGTACAGGTAAGGTCTTCATATTTATGTTCAGGAGAGAATGGGAGGAGGAATGGCCTTTATCTATTGTGAGGCTTCTGATAGCTTATAACAAAGCCTTCCCCCAATGCCTTTCAACTGTCTTTGGAGTTAATTGCTTCTATTCCCCTGCCCACCACCACCTCCTGGGCTCCCTGCTTCCCTCTTTGCACCCTCTCTCTGGAACTGCAATCCACAGATCCAACATAAAGGTAGAAATATCCCACCCAAAAGAAAGGTGCCCTCAACATGAGGAGCTTGAATAAAATAGACACGGTTTACTGGGTTAAGAAGATGAAAAGGCACGGGTGGCATTGCAGCACAGTTTGTTCCAAGCAGGTGCTGAACACACTACAGGCAGAAAAATCCCTGATGCCTGTTTAACTGTGCTGAAGCCCAGCAGGGACAGGAATGGATAAAGTCTGACCAAAGGCTGCTGATTCCCCCACTGCCACTAGTCACTGCATGAGGAGACATTTTTCCCTCATCCACAGAAGGTCAGTACCATTAACAGAACTGGAAATCCTGACTAAACTCTGCAAGAAGGGCCCATGGCCTTACAGAGATGGGCTTTGTTATGAACTACCTTCTCTTCCACTTGTTACTCTCCTTCAGAAAGCAGGGAACTGCACTTGGAGCAGAAAGCCAAGGACCTCCAGGTTCCCCCTGACACAGCAAACGTGGTCCCCTCAGCTACGTTTGCTCACCTGGTGTGTTTTGTAGAAGAACAAGCAGAAGTTGGTGAAGACAACCCACAGTTTCTGCCAGCCATTGCTGTTCTTGAACTTCCTCAACAAGTATCCTGAAAGCTGGTTCTAGCACAGAAAAAAACAAAGAAAACTACCATGAAACCACAGGTCTTTGTCCTTCAGAAAGACAACATCCACAGATGAAAAGCTTGAGCAGCCTGCCTGCTCTAACTGCTCCTGCACTTGCTCCCCTGTTGTAAAAGGCATCTCAGATATTTCACATGGTGACTGACTTTGTATCTTCAGTTCACTAATTTACAATTAATTTTTATGAATAAATTAAGTGATTTCTCTCCACTATTATCATGTTTCCCTTTATGTTCAAGCATTTACTGTATCTCAGTGCAGTATCAGGCAGCACGCAGGAGGGTGCTGCACTGACTTGTCCCTCCAGAAACCACCCTCCTTTGCAGCCTACGGTTAGGGGAGTGGTGACAGCCATGAGGAAATCCATCCCTTTAAGCCACCCTTTTTTACGTGCAGAAAACCCAGGCAGAACACACTGGGTGAGAAGTAAAATAAAGCAGAAGAGCAAACAGAGGATGCCAGAGCTGTGGACAGGCTACGTGTGGCAGCTGCGCGAAGCCAAGCCCAGCACGGTCAGCAGGGAAAGCTGAACATCCCCCCCTGGAGTCAGAGTCACCGAGCGCTTGTGCAGAGGGATAAAGGAACCTACAGCATGGAATGACAGCATATGGATTTTTTACTTAGAGAAAAAGAGAGGATATGCAGCAGATTTACATAGAGAACTATTTTGGGAAGCATAAACAGAAGGGAATCCTGTGTCAACAAGGCAACATTACAACTCTGCTGCTGGCTGGGGCATCCTCCTGCCAGCCTGTGTGGGCTCACTGAGCAATGACGAAGCAAGCAGCAGTACATTCTCCTTGGCATCCCATGGCTCCTCCCCACCAGCGCAGAACTTGAGAGGCATTTTTACCTGGATCATGCACAGGTAATCAGACAGGGATAGGCTCTGGTTCCGGTACCAACAAACATGGGTGATTGTGTTGGGCCGTTGGGCCTGGCCCAGCAAAGAGCGAGGAGGAAGCTCTGGAGAAACAGCAAGAGAGCAGAAAACTGAGCAGAAAAAAAGGAGGAGAGAAAGAGAAAAATAGAACGTTAGGGTAAGAGGAGTGATGCGAGAAAGGCATCTGTTAAAAGAAGATGGATTGTGAAAAAAAATCATGGTATTAGAACATGAAACAGATCAAAGTGAAAGGGAGCCGCAAGAACTCTCACACTTAATCCCAGAGCCTGTAGCAGGGTGGTCCCATCATCCAAGTACAGAACAGCAAGGTGGTGCCTTCAAAAGGGTATGAGCAAAGAAAGGAAAGCTCGTCCCCTCCAACAGAAATGATTTTCTTTGCCAGATAAAGTGTCTAACTTCTGGACCCTAAGCCCAAGTAACATCTACAAGACTTCTTTTACCAAGCTGATTGATACACTCTCTACATCATGAAAACCCAGGAGCTTCAGTGCCCAGCTTTTAACTCCTTCCATTAAATAAGAAGCACTTTAACAGCAGGCCTGGGAAGGTAAGAAAGTACAATACACAACACCCTGCCCCATTCCTGTTTGATTAGTGAACTCCTTTTTCTCTTCATGGTATTTAGGGTTCTTCCCACTTATGGAAGCCTTCCACGCACACCAGCCTCTAGGAAGGTGTCCTATCCAACTGACTTTGTCAAACTGCCCCCTAAAGTAAAAACATAGTGCCGGTGCAAGCGATGCTCTGCGTAAGAAGTGCTGAATAGACATCTGTCTCCAGATCTGCAGGATTCCGTATGAGAATGTGCCACCAATGCTGCATCAAGCCATGCCAAGTGGCAAGACCTAAGGTAACAGCAGCTCAGTGGGCACATATAAATCTCAGTTCAGCATAACAGGACACTGCTGTAAAATGGCACTTTCAAATGCTTGCTGCTCACCCCCTGCCAGCAAGAGAAGGGCAGAGAAGCTGTATTGACACTGAACTAACTTAAAGCACTCTTTTTAATCCTAAGTGCAGTACAGCAGCTAACCAGACCTCAGTACAGCAGAGTCAGTCTCTAAAGAAAAACATCACAGATAGGTAACTTTTTCTGCAGGAAGGCCAAGTAATAATTCAGTCCTAGGATATCCCGAGTTTCTTTTAGAATTTCCCTCCTTCGGTGCCTTTGCCAAAGCAAAACGCTGCCGCCAGGAGAGCGGAGCACGTGTTTGCAGACACACAGACGTGCACAGAGGGGGGCAAACATGGAGCGGTGTTTTAACGGCCCGTGGTCTCCCGTGGAGGCAGAGATGCTGCCCAGGCACAAGGGAAGATGGAGTGTAGGGTGAGCAGCAGCTGAGCGAGGCAGGACGGACAGAGTGAGAGGCGAGAGCTGCGCCCTGAGGGTACCTCGACAGCCACACTGTGGTCAGTCATGGAGACGCTCGTGTTGCGGTACCAGCACACGTGCACGGTTGTGTTGGCACGGTGGTGGCTTTGCCTGTCCAAGGAGCTACGAGAAGAGTGTATGTCATCTTCGGACTCCTGTTCTAGGGAGACCTCATCAGAGGATCCTGGGGGAGGAGAATTCGGCAGCGGTTTAAGAAAAGTGTGCAATACAAAGAGCAAGAGAAACAAGGCTTCCCGAGGAAAAACTGTTTTCTCTTGCAACGGTCCAGTTTTAAAAATATGTCAACCTGAGTTTGTTAAACAGCTCCTAAAGACCACTCTGAACAGATCATTTTGGCTTTCATTACTCAGATCTGCTTGGGGCAGCTGACTCAATACTGTGTAAAACAAACAAGCAAACCAACAAATCCCCACACTTCATCTTCAATCGATTTTTTAGCGAGGAATAGGAAAAAGTGCTCCAAGAAGTGATACTACATGTTTCAGCACATCCATAACACCATCAGAGACATGCACAACAATGCTAGGCTATAAAAGCTAATCTCCCGAGGCACCACATTTCCAGATAAGAAAATACACTACGTGACTAAATTTTGAAAAATCTCCGTAAGAAATTAATAAGGACCTGATAAAATTAACAATTCTGCACCTGGAGCATCTTTGCTGCATTTATCGCTAAGGAACATTAGTCTAGGAAAACAAGCATATTTCTTTTGATTAAAACAAAACCACAATTAACTCTTTGCTACCACATGAATTATAAAAATACTCCATTCATGTCATTAAATTCAAGATAGGAAACCGGTGCTTTTCAGGAAGGCAGGAAACACCACTTACTGTTGGAGCGATTGCACACTGAGTTTTCCAGCAGCATGTCAGACTTCTCAGTGGCTTTCTTGGCCATTTCAATTGCCATGTTTAGGTCTTCCATCCACTTCCCCATCTCCAGCCGGGTACTGCAAGACAACGGGGGTGTGAAGGAAGCCCAGCCCAGCCTGGAGCCATAACAGAGTGCTGTGTTGCTGAAGGAAGGCACAAGTCACTGCTCAATACAAGGAGCAGTCCCTTCCCATTAAATAATGAAAAATAACAAAAATTCCTCCAAAGTATGAGCTTTCCAGACAAGAAGCTGACCTTACACAGCCTTCACCTCTACTTTCAAGCCTTGAAACAAGACTAAAAGAACCATTTAAAATTTGGACTTTAAGGCAAAGAGAATGAATAGACAGCCAGAGGGCTAGATAATATTCACTTTTGGAGCTATCAGACTCAGAAGAGGAATTATGTGGTCTAGGCCACTGCTTTTTTACCTCTGGTTACATTCCCTGTGTGCACAATTGTTGTTTGAAGTGCTATATACTATCACATACCATTGTGTTTTCTTGGGAGGGCTTGTGGGACTTTTTTTAGTAACCATCTCTTTTTTTCTGAAAGTTAGTTTAGACTGAAAATTCCACACATGGGCTAAGCCCAGCAGCATTTTTCTTGACAGGTAACGTAAGACAAACAGCAACCTAAGTTATAACAAGGTAAAAATTATATTTATTTTTCCAAATTTAAGAACCTTTCAAGCACTTCAAATTTGCAGCTGCTGAGAAATGGTTGATCTTAAAAATAATTAACATTTTAAGGTGTCAGGCTGGAATGAAAAAAAAAGTTTTGCTTGCTGAATACATCTTCATACCAAAAGTACTGGCTCTTGTGACACTACATATCTGATTTTAAAATGTTCATGGTTATTCTTCAAGAAAAGGTTATAAAGCAGTAAAAAACCCCATATAAACCTATGCTTAAGATTTAGTGCTCCCATCCTGCATTCTTAGCATACCCAAATCCAGCTGCCTTTTAGGGGGCCTGTAGAGGAACAAATTCTCCTGAAGCTGATCCTGAGAGAAAAGGTGTAGCACCCATCCTAAATATATTTCAGATATAAAGTAAAAAAGATGCCAAACTTGCTGCACAGGGACAAGTTACACTGAAAAGGGATCAATTTTCTCTCCAAGCCAGCCTTTAATTTTTCCTCTCTCTTCTCACCTTCCTCTATAAGATCCATGACAGAATCCTTCTCTCCTTATATCCATTTGTATATTCTGGACTTTAATATTTTGTTTGTTTGTTTCTAAAATATTTGTATGTTTAGATTTTGTCTCCTGCTTTACAGCAGTTGTTTAAAAGATGACACTGGCAACTCGGATAACTAGAAAACAATACAATGACAAAGTTATTGCTGCTGTGTGCTTAATTAACACACTGACAGTGAGAAACAACTCCTTCCAAAACACAGCACTGTGCAGTGTCCTGGGGTTTTTTTGAAGTCCTGCTTTCCAGAGGACATGTGAAACACCTCTCTGGTGCACCAAATAATCGAAGAGTAACTTTTTGGTAAAGGGATCTATCAAACCTACAGGCAATTGAGGAAAATAACTGTTACCTTGCTGCCACCACTATGGTTTTTTGTGCTGAGTAGATGGTGAAGCAGTGTGGGACTGCCCATTCATTCTCACTCTCCTCCACCTGCAGAAAAAATTTAAAAAAAAAAAAGAAGGAAAGAAAGAAAAGAAAAGGTCTTCATCATCACTGCTACATGACTGATAAACACTAAAATTGTCCGTGGCTGGCTAGAAATTTGATTACAACACAGCTGCAATAAGTGTAAAACAGCTACTCTTTATGAATACCACCTACTTCAAGTCTATTTTGGCTCTATATGAAAAACTCTATTGTGCATTTCTACTGCCACATCTCTAGCAGCACAGCACCACATCCAACAGGACAAAAAAAGGAGGGTTTTGAGGAGGATTCAGCTTATTACTTACCGGTGGGTCGAGCACTATTAACTGCAAATCAAACACAGAAAGAACAGTCCCATTAGAATAGAGGGGTGGGGAGGCAAGAGGATTGGTTATATGCCTAGGTGTGTGCACAGTGGAAAAAATGTCAGGATAAATCCACGTTTCCAGATCAGCCTCCCACAGCAGTGGGAAAATGAATAATCCAAAGGATGTGCTCCAGCTCTTCTGCTAATGCAATGGAAAGAACAAGCTTATCTATTGCCTGCAGTCAAGTCTTTGACACACAGGCTGTGGCACATGAAGGTTGCTGTCACTGCCCTGGGAGCAGCTTGTGGCTTTGGTCCTCCTGCCCTGAAGGAATGCCATAACCTGCCTTAAAGGCAAAGTCTCAGTGCTGCAGTGCAACTTGAAACCACTTACCAACATGCCATGCAAAGGAAGATGTCCATGAATTTTGAACTGGTTTGTCCCTGTAACCCCTTTGCTTGTGTACAGTAACATATCTGAGAACTGAAAAAGGCAGGAAGAATATAATCAATATTCTGAAGACAGCAGGTAGGGCCAAATATTTTTTGACATTTTTTAAAAAATCTGTTTAAAGGCCACTGTAGATGCATGAAAAAAATGCCATTTCTTAGTCCATTTGGACTATTCTCCTTAAAAACACTCTTTAGTTTCCTTATGAGAGAGGTAATTCACCTTCTAATTCTCTAAAAACCATTTGCCAGTAAAGAAACAAGCTGGACAGAGAGTATTCTTAAGTCATGCTCTAGCTAAAAATGTCTCAGAGTGAGTTTTCAATTACGAGGGCTCATTTTCACCACAGGCCTGTGAAAACACACTTTCATGACAACTTTATCTTGAAGACTTTGGGTTTAGGAAAAGCAGAAGCAACACCCACCAGAAAGAACATCCGCTGCTGTAAACCCTTCTTAGTGAGCTTGTACAAGCAACCTTCCCGGATAAACTCCTGCAGCAGAAAATTAAAAGTTAGGGAACGATTTATCTTTCACAAAGAGAATTTTAATGGTTCTTTTTTTTCATCTCAGAATGCACCGATGTTGATTGGTGCCCTGCAATGACCACTAGCAGATTTGTTAAATGCCAGATGACACTTTTCCTTCTGTTTTGTAACATGAACTAGCTCCTCACTGCAGCCAGCATTTAAATCAATGAAGCAAGAGAAGGAAAAGGAGTAGAGTTTCTGTTGGACACCAGCAGTTCACCTATTACACTTACATCCCACTGTGGTGACTGCCATAGCATCCCAAAAGCATACGAGATGCTCCTGTACTTATGCTCAGTATATCTACCAAAACCAAAGAAACAAAACACCAGGCAGGAACTAAACAAACTCCTAGAAAAATAGCCACTGATATCAATTCTGCCCAGTGACGTGGCTCTCACCATCGCTGCATTCTCCAGGCAGTCTCAGTCCACAGACAGACGTAAGCAGAGCTGGCAGTGGATTTCCTATCGAGTACATGACGTAACACTTCCCACTCAAACAGAGCAGCATACCCAGTAACTGCCCTACTGGAAACATGAAACTAGCCAGACTCTAACCAGAAGCAATTTTGATTTATTCCCTAGGACATCACCAAGACCTCCATGGGACTATGAAGACTATTATTACAAAACCAATGCAATCGCTCTATAAACCAGAGAGGCAGTGATAGCACACGTGGTTGAAAAGCACTTCCTTTGCAATAAAACCAATAAAGGCTGTAAAAAACTAAGCAAAGGTACTTACCCTACTGGATGCTGTGAGGTTATCTATACCAATCAAATCATGCTGCAGCTCTGTCAGCTTCTGGAAATTCTCCAGGCGGATGAGACTGTGCTGCAGCTGAGACGTCATTTCTGTGACTTCCTTCAGTGCATCTGTAAGGAAAATGGCACAACCCAAATTTAGAGCCAAATTTAGAATAGGATAGTTCAGTTGCCAGGGACCTACAATGATCATCTAGTCCAACTGCCAGCTTCTTAAAGTATATCTTATAGCTACTTAGGGACAAAACGGGGATTAGTAAGCAACTTCACAGTGCTTCCTGTGCTTCTGAAAATTATTGCGTACCTCAGATTTTGCACCTATAAAAAGTATTTACCATGTAGCCAGAAGTAAATTAAAAAATTAACACAAACTATTTCTGCCAAAGATTACTTTATAAATGAATGGAATTTACCATGGCACTACAAAGCAATTATTTTTTGTCACTTTTAGATATAAATGAAGAAGAGTTGATGAAGTTATAAACGATGAAAAGCAAACCTACTTCTTTTTCCTGCTGAAGAAGGGGACAAGAAAAGAACCAATTTTCCAGTTTTGGTTGAAACATTAAGATCTATAAAGATTACCATGAGAAAAATACTTTCTGGAGTGCCAGAAAAATCATTCATTCTATACAAAGGGAATAGTCTACATCTAAGTTATCTTTTGCATTTTCCAAACTAGCAGTTAAAGCAACTTGCTGCAGAAAGCCTTGGAGCCCTGCACCAGAGTATGGTAGGAGAGTAGTGAAACCTAGTAACAAAACCTTTAAAGAAAAACAAAGTTAATTTTAAAACATAAGCTAAACATTTTTTTTTAATTAAGCTACCTCCTGCTAGTCATCTACTGTTCTACTTGGTATATTCTTTTTTTTTTCCCCCAGGATATTTAAGTTACAGTATTCACTAAGCAGTTGAGTTTTCAGCAACCTAAATTGAAGTTCCTGTGTATTTTTCACAGAGCTGTGTGCAAGAATCAGAGAGGTCCTGAATGGAAAAAAGGAATTTAGACGGAATTTGTAGATGCAATGCTTGTTGTCTCCCACAGGTTACAGGCAAAATTTTGTATGTACATGGGAACGGGTTCCTGCCTCACAGCTGAGTGCTCACTCACTCCGGCAATCCGCAAAGTCCCGGTGCTCTGCTGTGTAGTACTTGCAAAGTCTACCCAGGATCAGCTTGTAGTGCATCAGCCTCTGGATTGGTTTGAGCAAAAACATGTTGAGGGGCAGGTAGCAAACCTTCTGCAGCTCAAACTCCTTATAAACCATTTCCAGCTTCTTTAGGCGTTTAGTTGCTTTCTCCAGCTCTGTCAGGACCTCATCATGCTTCTGCAGGTAACTGGTAAACTCCTATTGAATCATACAAAAAATTACTTGGATCAAAGAAAACCAGTCTTTAATAGATTTCAAAGTAAATAAGAAAAAACATCCACTCTTGGCTCTACTTTTGTCTCTGACCACGACTATATAAGCCAAGACTTTTTATGTTGTCATAATTATTGACAAAAAGAGCATTAACAATGTCTTATGTTTCAATGGCTTCATTTAAAAACCAAACCTGTCAGTATTAAAATACTTGCTTGGTTGTCCTCTGTTCATTATTTACCACAACCGTGCCTCTGATGAGAAGAGCCAGTAGCACCACCCATTAATACTTTGCCATCCTAAGACAATTCTTGTCGATTCCTGTTTCAGGACAGGCAGAAGTGAGCTAAGAGGGTTGTCCCATCTAGGTTTATCTATTAAAAAAACTGGCAGGCAGCTTCCAGCCAGGGTCAAAATCAGTGTCTGCAGCACTGTGTCTACTGGGAATATCAAACACAGCACTGATAGTTGGAATAGCAGTCACAACACTTCTGCACTCCCATTTCAAGCCACTGGTTTTAATGGAATAATCACTACAACAGCACAAGTGTAACTGTCCCATGAAGGCACTCTACTCCACATAAAGGAGACATAATTTCAGAAGAAACTAAGTTAAAAAATATCTTGGAATTAAACAACCTTACCACAGAATGGTTTGGGTTGGAAAAGACCTTAAAGATCAGCTAGTTCCAACCCCCCCTGCCATGGGCAGGGACACCTCCCTCTAGGACCAGGTTACTCAGGGTCCCCCTGGATGGTATCCCTTCCCTCCAGAGTGTCAACTGCACCACACAGCTTGGTGTCATCTGCATACTTCCTGAGGGTGCACTCGATCCCTTAAGAAACAGTGTCTCCTTAGGGTAGAGTTTGAGTTGTGCAAATAGAGGAGAAATGGTGAAGCTAATTAAATAATTTTTCTTTGTCTTCTGCTGAATAATCAACAAATAAACAACCTCTTCTCAAGGTAAATGTAGGTGGTTAAATAAGCAACAGTGATATAAAGCATTATTGTAAATATTTTATGTTTTCTTTTTATTTTGTTTATCAACAATAATCGTTCCCAAGTTACGGAAATACTAAACCTTGAATTCCCATCCTTGATAAAAGGAAAATATGACTCAACAATCCTGAGGCTCCATTATTTTAATCCTTTATCTACCTTTAGAGTACGCATATTCCTGAGCATGACATCTCCAATGCGTTGATAATCCCCTTTCATGGGAGCACTGGTTTTTCCTTCCCTGAAACACACATAAGGAGATGAAATAAGAAGGCACAGTACATGGGAGATCAAGAAATGTCACTTTCCTCCCTCCACCTTTCCCTGTACTTCAAGACATAATCTCTAAGAAATGCTTCCCTGGTATCTGTGTATTTTAAGGACTGCTTTAGCAAAATTCAGCAGTACTAACATTAATGCCTATTCTATCCATTTTTAGGCACTTGACATTCCCATTTCACTGTTTAGTTTGAAAACTTGTTACAGTAAATATGGAAGCTGCATAAAATAACAAACATAAAGCTGTGCTTAGAAAACTGAGAAAGGAATAGGAATGAATGTGTGTGAAAATCTTCTGGGGAGTTTAACCTCTCAGACTTTCGAATAAATGTCATAACATGTTCCCACCTGAATTTATGAATTAATTTTTGTTTGTACTTTGTTTACATTAATGACCTGCTTTTGAGTGGTAATTATATTCTAATACATTACATCTCAGGTCAGGAGAACGTAATACAAAGGTTAAAAGATAGAAACATGCTCTTTGAAATAAATTTTGCTGTAAGAAGCGAATAAATCTTAAATTAGAAAAAAGTGTTTCCTGGATTTTCACTTGGAGATTCATTACAGGAAAGTCTTGAAAAACACACACATTATCTTTTTGATCTTGTGTGTCTTCCCTTTTCCTAAGGCTAGAGAGACAACACCAGGTTATATTAACAGTTGGACTCCATGATCTTAAGAGTCTTTTCCCACCCTGAATGACTCTGTGATTACAAATACCTTGGTCTGGTGTACAATTCATACAACTACAGGATACTACGTACAAGGCAGTACTTGAAAAATGGGCTTTGCAAAATGCATTTAGTACTTTTTTAAAAACTATAATTTATTAAAAGACTTTTTCCTTGATTCTATTTATGTTGAAATACCAGTTCAAATACAGATTAAGTACGGTTCTGATGTGAGGACATAGGAAAAGGTCCCCCCAGTCACTGCACTATCAACACTTACCAGAGCAACAACCTTTGCTCAATCTCTTTCAGAAAGCCTCGATGAAACTCATAAATTGGGTCTATGTTAGAGAAGAGTAATGTCATCAGGCCCTCTGGCATAGCATTCTCCTTGATGACCGCGCTGCGAAACCACTGCCGGAAAAACCATAAATGATGATAAATTTCTTTATTTAAGAAATTAACTGTCAGCATAAAAATTCTCCTGCAGTGATGGGGAAGGAGAAAATGTGTGCACAGAGAAAGAGGAAAAACAAAGGAGAAATATTTAGGGAAAACACAATCTGGGAAAGATGAAAAGATGAATTTTTTTTTCCTTGCCAAATTGAAGAAATATGAGGCTTATCTGGGGCACAAGCACGTTTTGTAATGCATTGATGAGATGGTTGTTAACGATCAATTACCGACTGGCTGCCACAGCTGATGTTACACCACTGCTTTTCACTTCAACACAGATAAAACTGCTCTTTCATAAAACTTGGAGCCCTGTGCAAGTTATTCAGTAGCTGGAGGTATCTTGTTGCATGTCACATACTGCACTTTTTTAATGCTTTTGGTTCCCCGCTTTCTGGCAGGGACGTGAATATTTCAGTAATCCTCTGAGGTGCCAGATATTCTCCCATCTTTTAAGAGAAGTGCTGGGAAGCCTGTAGGAGGAATTTGAGTGAGATTGTGCTCTCAGAGAATACTTCAAATGAAGACGTATGGTGTTAAGGGACTCAAACATCTCTTTGATGAAATTAAAACAACAGATTACAGAAATGAAACAGTGTTCAAACTTGGAGTAAGTGAACAAAAATCTCTTAAAGAAAACAAATTTGGAAACTCAAGCTGCCCTCCAAACACAGACTCGCTTGTCTACTCTGGGTGAAAGGAGATGAAAAGGAGGGGAAAGAAAACGAAGCAACAAAAAAAGACAAAACTCCTCCTTAATACCCTTTGCAATTTTTATCTGCTCTCATGATCTGAGGGCACAAAGATCAAAGCTTCCCAAGGAATATCACAAGATACGATGGCTAGATCATAAGCAGAGCTGACAGCAATGACTATCATTGAAGCTGTACGCAAAACATTTTAAGGCTGTCCCTGTTCACAATTTTCAGAGGAAACTTTTGCCTAAGACACCAAAATTACATATGATGTAGCTGTTGGAGCTAACGACGTCAATCCAGAGAAGGTATCTGCTCTCCCACACGAGGACCTATCTAACAAGGAACGTAACAGCTACATGGCTTACGGATTATACTTTTATCATAGGATTTTGTTCTTCTGTTATCTGGAGGAAATTCTAAGTTTTTCCAAATAAACAACAACAAATCTCTTAAGGAAAGGAAAAACATTAAAGAAAGTTAAAACCCCTTACCACTGTAATAACTTCCAAGTCCTTTAAATATGTCCGTTCTGTAGCAAGAATCTCCTTTGCTATGAAGTATGCCTTGTCAGTTGGATAGCGCTGAAATAACACACAGTAATGAACAAGTATTATCATAGAAATATTCTATTTAGTACTAAGGACAAGCTCAAACTTTACGTAATTTCCCCTTGCTGTATTCTCAAATATTGACTACACTACAGAATACTATTTATATTCCCAGGTTATGAACAAAACGTCAATTACATGTCAGTTATATGAGCTTCCACTCCAAAAGCAAAGGAGTGCTTTGCAAAAATATTGAAAGAATTGTTCCAAGTTTCCTATGATTTAAGCACTTCTCTACTCAAATGAAGTACAGCAGATTTGCAGTACAGTCCTTTTCCAAAACTATTCTATTTTCACTTACAGCTTTTACTCAAATCCCTTGAAGATCATTTTAATTAGTTACAGCACAAAAAAATCAAACTACAAAAGCTGTCGGCTGCACGGTTGGTCCAGGGCTGCTATTTGAAGAAAAGAGGAAATAGAATGGACATAGAATGGACATTTAAACACTTGCTTGAAGAGTTACCCTCAAGTGATGAGTATCATCTAGTATATTCTTGAGAACTGTGAAAAGTACCCTGCCTGTCTCCAGTGCACACCTTGCGCTTTGATCCTCACTTGAGTGCTTTTTCCCCACTCCCAAAAGTGCTTTTCTTCCTTGAAAACTTAGAGCATGAAGGCATGAGAAAACACACCATGCTCACCACCTCCCACTTTACACAGCCTGCATGGATGGCCTTTTTCATCACCTTTCAGCACTTCTGCAGGTTTTCGCTTTATTCTCCAGCTGACTGCGTGCTAGCTTGAGCCACACAAGACACTTTTCATTTCCCAAGCACCTTTTCCTTTCTCCCTCCCCACTGAATCATCACTTTCTGTTTACTCTCTGAAGTTCCAGCTGCTTTCCAAACTGGTCCTTGCTGAAATTTAATGCCCTTCTTTCTTTTGGTTCTAGCTGAATCCCCTGTGTTGCGTCCCGCCAGCAGCTGCTAGGCAGACCCTGTACCAGAAGTACCTAAAGCAGTACAGGTGTCACAGTGCCACAGAGGCCCTGCCAAACACCTTCACTACTGGTCATATGCTGCAAGGGGAAAGAGAAACAATTCATGCATGAAAAAAATAAACAAAACTTTCTGAGGAGAGAAAGAGTTCAAAGAAAATGTTCCTAGAACCATAGCAGGCATCAAGGCAAATATCCTCACTTGGAAAAACCAGTGTTTCACTGTATTAGGTACACAAAATCTCACCTGGAAACCTTCAAATACTCACTAGATGCAGCAACACCAGCACATGTCGAGTAAAGAGCTCGACTCTGAATTTATAAGGGCCAAAAATAAAGGACTATTAGACTAGGAAAGACTTTCCTGCCTGTCTTGAATCTAGATCACGTCACTTGATAATTTTATCACGTCTGGAAATAAACAAACAACTAAATAATAATTCCATGCACACAAAAATGCTTCACTTCCCACTGCAAAGACCAGGCTTTAAAAATCAAGGAATCATCTTGGTTGGAAGAGACCTTCAAGATCATCGACTCCAACCATTAACCCATTAAACTGTTGTTGTAGGCTCCTGTTATTGCTCGCAACTACTGTTAAAGCCTGATAACCTTGTGCAGTGTGGATAAAAAAAAAAAAATCAAATCTGAATCACACACTGACATCCGGCCATCTCCATCACTTTGAAACACTGAGGAGGCAGATGAAGCCACTGCTTAGCAAAACACACTCAGATATGAGCATGAGGCAGTCCATCAGCTTTGCCACACAGACTAGGGGAGGCTTGCTGCACAGAGTGCATAAGATTCTCAAGAAGTTCCTGGGAGACCTTGGTCAGAACTCGTGCACTTCCACCACTTAAATTCACCTTTCAGAAAGGCTCTGTAGCGTTGCAGTGTGCAAGAAGATAAGGATATAGATGATGCACTGAGGCAGAGAGGTGGTACTGAAGCACAGAGTGAGAAAGTGAAGCTCCTGACTCAAGGACTGCAGGTGAAGTGGCCTGCAGACCAAGAACATTTTATAATTAGCATCACCTGAGAAAGCAAAGGTGAATCCTGAGCTCTACATGGAGGGGGGCTAAAATGCCACATCATGTTGCAGAGTTTCCAGTCAAAGCAAACAGTGCTTACCAGTAGAAAGAAAGGAAAGCAGCCGAGGCCGAGTACCTAGATACAAGCACATCTTGAAGACCCAAAGTTATTCCTGCTTTGAGACTTCTGGCACTCACAGAATTCAGGGGCTTTTTTCCCCACCTCTTTTCTGAAAGCAAACCTCAAGATTCTGCAAAGCCAGAGCATTGTCCACCTCTCAGGAGATAGAGGAATCAATCATGGAAAGGGCAGCTCTAATGATACAGCCATCTCTGCTGAATAGGCCTGTGACTGACTGGGTGTAAGATGATTCACCATGATGCCTGCTGCTGAGAAAGATGAAGCTGAGCTCAGGTCCTCTACAGCTTGAGAGGATCACCTCAGGAGCACTCTAAATGTTCGGTTATGATTAGAAAGAATGGCTTGGAGGACCAATGTATGGTGAGATGAAGCAATGAGACTGTCATGAGACCGCATGGGAAATAAGAAACCTCAGAAGAACACACTTTATATATTAACAAATGTTAGCTCTGTGCTATTCTCTACACTGGTAAATAAAATTATTTCAGAATGCATTTTTGCATGGACAGCACAGCACAGTGAGCAGACACAAGTTAAACATGACAGGACCAGGTTCAGTGTCACCATGTGACACAATTATTTATTACTGAATGAGACGAATGAAACCAATTTCCAGAACTGACAGCCACCTCCCCATCAACCTTTCTGTGTACCACCCTGGCAAGAATCACCTTCAACAATTCACCCCTTTGGAGTGTCCTTTCAAAAGTTTCAGCACAAAGACAAGGGTTTTTTTACATTCAAATATAACAGTTACAG
>WUAM01000359.1:38184402-38227038 GCA_024336885.1 Actenoides hombroni | reverse complement strand
TGTTTGATATAAACAATAAGACAGTGTATCTTGGCAGATGACAATACAAGAGTGTACTGGAATTTTCATTCTTGTAGTCCAACAGTAGTTCTCCACTAGAACAGCAAGGGGAGAGCTCCCAATTAAGCAGGTAAGATGTACAGCGGTTCTCTAATCTCCTGGGGAATGATGGTAAAGGAAGAATCCATACAAGAGTTGAAGCAGTCATTGCTGCTTTCAACAGCTATTCAATGTAGAAAACTCCTAATTAGGTAGAAATATTGGTGTGAAGATCAAAACACATGAATGATTTTCTCTGACATCAAACCCTGGTGCACTGAGGTCTTCCCTGCCCTACAGGCAGCAGCAGCATCCAGGCATAGTAAAAAGGACTATTCTTTGAGAGGAATTTTTCCATGTTTCAACATTCTGCATGAAGTGCAAATTTTTCTCTCTATGTAAGTCATAACACAAGCATCCCAAATTGGGAAGCCTTGCTGTAAGCAGGAGTCAGGGTTTCCATGCAATGACATGGGTATTCAGCAATGTAAACCAGACCCTCAGGTGACTGTGTTCTGTACAAGACAAACTTCTGCTTTCACATCACAGACAAATGCACTTAACTGAATGCAACATGAAAAAATGGCCAGTTTGGTGCAATATTCTGCATACTCAAAGATCTTTAAGAATACTAATACTTCTTAGTAAATTACACTATGTAGTCATAACCCAGTATCCTTAAGCAAACAAAACCACAGTTTCGTAAAAAGACCAACATGCATATAATTGAAAGAAAAAAAAAAAAAAATCAAGTCTAATAGGAAAACATTGCAAAAGCACTGTAGTTTGCAAGACCACGGCTATGGACTTCAGTGAGTATACTAGCCTTATCTTTCACAGCTACTATGTAACATTGTCAAATCATTTTATTATTGTTTATGCTGCCTTTTATTTTGTTCAGGTTTAAAAGTGCAAAAGCCTCTGTCTAAAATATAAAACTATGACTTAATACAAATGTTTGTTCACTCTACTTTCTACTGAGAGGATCTTCAGTGTGTACAGATGTGAAGATTCATACTCAAATGTGAAAAAGAAATGTGTTTAGGGTACTATACAAAACCGGTCATGAGAAGTTCATTATGAGGTTACAGAACAACTTTTAACCCAGCTACTGTTACCATGACCTTACCTTTAATTTTCTTTAAGAATACTTGAACCTCATCCCTCTCACTGACATTATTACAATTAACATACAATTGTTTTGGGGTTGTTTTTTTTGCTCAGTACACCTGTTTAGTGTCCAATATCCCAAATCCATTCTTACTTGCCTCGCTAATAGAAATACAGCAGAGATCTCTACTCTGCCAGGCGTTTTGCAGGGAATACACTTCTTGACCCCTTGCAAACTTCAGAGACATGGGTAGTGAATAGAAATTTTTGAAAACGATCACTTAGTGTCAATCAGCAATGACAGAGAAAGCAAGGAAGCAAACATACAACAACCACGTTTTTTAAGTTTGACTTGTAATATGCTACATCAGCATAAACCAATTTTGGCTCCACATTAGGGAAAGTAGCAGACGACAGGCTATGGAGATGAAATCACTTCCCCAGTCAAGCTTTGAGAGTAAAAAGAAACTGATACATGAAAAATCACAAGTATTTTCTGAAAAACAAACAAAAAACAACAAAAAAACCCAACAGAAAACACACACACACAAAAAACAACCAAAAAACTCCACCCAAAACCCACAAAAAACAAACACCAAAACAAAATAAAAACTACACCAAAAGGAGTAAGAGGAGAAAAAGCTACTGGATTATGTTCTTAACCATAACACTACATTTGATCATTTGAACCATCAGGAGCCTCTAAACTTCTCTGTTCTCTGAAATCAGTTATGTGATTCCTTCACTCTTAATACACTAGTAGAAGATGTCCATATATATGCTAAGGCTTTTGGGTTTTGTTCTTATAAAACAAGCTAGACTGAAGCATACTTGTGCAGTAGTTAAGGAAGAGGCTACTTCATGCCATTGATCTCACACAAAAGGAAATGGGAGGAAAACCAACTCAATTAATATTGTGTATCTGAGTTTTAATTGCACTTTGATTTTAAAAGCATCTCTGGAAAACTGGCATGCTAAATCCCAACATCCCCTTTTTTTGTGTGCTTTCAGAAGCATGTCAGCTGACATTCAGAAAAAGCTTTTGCCTTTTTCCCACCATCTCCTTGTCAGCATTGTACTATTAGAAGCTCAAAGCAAAATTCTGTTTCTTTTGGAAAATTCTTGGTCTATGAGAAACATTCAGCTCCAGCAAGAACAGGGGAAGTGGTCCAGGTGTGAGGCAGAATCTGGACTAAAATAAATAAAATCACTGCAGCCATAGTGACACTAACTGAAAAGACAATAGTTTGATTTTCAGATCTGAAATATCAAAGCTAGGTTCTGTCATAATTTACATTACCAAGACCACTGGCTATATGTTGCTTCAGAAAAGAGAAGCACACAGGTCCCGGTTTTACAGTTACATCCAGGATCTGAAATGATGGCCCTTTTGCCATCTTGCCCTCCTTGTAAAGGCTATGCTATTTGCAGGCAAGAAAGAATATGTATCTGTTGTTACAGGCTGCAGACTGTAAACTTTTATACTGTCACAACATTAAACAGAAACCTCCTTACACTGTATTAACAGCGGAATGTCTGTGCTCAAACCACGACCTTGCACAAACCTCTGCTGGCAGCATGGCTGAAATGAACGGTCAGAGGTTTAATCTAAATTGCTTATTTATGTCAGGTACATATTTTCTTTAAATCTATGTAAAATTGGTTTAACTTTGCAACAAAAACATTCAAAGCAAAGTTAATAACATTGTAATAAAATGATTTAACATGCTATTTTCTAAAATCTCTTGAAGTTCAAAAGAAAGTCTGAGTCAATTCTGCTAAATGATTCCTCCTAGCTGAAAAGCAAATTTTTTTTGGACTGGGTGTTTTAATTCTTTCATAATCCAGCAAATAAAAAAAAACAAACCCAAAAGTCAAACTAGCCCCAGAAACCTGCTCAGTTTACTTATACAAGTACTACTGACTTTTTTAAAGCAAATGTTTATGCTATTCCAGAAAAGAGGATTTACCCATACATTGGTAAGAGACTCCTATACTATGTAATTCCTATAATGAAATCTGAACTTCCAGTCCCATTTGTAACCCAAGCAAAAAGGTCTGCACAAACCAGGAATTTGAAAAAACACACACCAATATTTGCCCCAGCTGTGCTCCACTTTCAACAAAGTAGGATAGGAGGAAAACTGCCTGAAGAAATCTGGTAATAAAACTCTAAGATGCCTTAGCTAGGAGAACAAATATTTATTCTATTTCAAACACAAAGGTAACAAAAAATAAAGCTAAAAAGCCCACGTTGTCATTTATATCAAAGTTTTCCTTATTTTATTGCATAAACAATTAAAATTACGAATTTGTACAAATCTGTAGGTTCATAACCAGCAATGCGAAAAGACACAAAGATATTAAAAAAATCCCAACATGTAATTCAATAAAACATTTACCATATAAAAGATAAAGTTCAAGAGATCAATTAAGAAATTCCAGCCCTGTTTTCTTAACGTAGTCCTTTCGTGCAAAGAGTAGCACCTATTTAACTGGGGAGTCACTCTAACCAAGGCACAAGCACCCCTGCACTTATTGATAAGTGAGCATTTTGTATTTCTTACCAATCTACAGGGCTGTTGCAAACCGTGCTCTCAGCTGCCAGCTGAGCAAGAGCAGAATATTGTGGCTTTGGAAAATTTATAGCAACACCTTCTCCACAAACCAGGGCCAAATAAATACTCTCCAAATTTGAAAGCTGCAAAGCTACAGCTCGCCCACTGGACTAATCCTACGACTGCCCAGAAGCAGGTAATAAATTAAGTGGATTGTATGACACATGCTTGAAACTGTAAAGTCTCCCCGTATTAATGCAGAGAGCGTATATGTATACCCATACATATACCCATAGCATTTGTGACAAGTGTGATGTAAGACCTACTAAAAGCTACAGGCTATGACAACTAAAAGGCTACACTGAAAATTGTTATCATTCATTCAGTCAATACGTCATAATTATGCCTTAGAACTTTTTGCAAAATGACAATAATGGGAATGACTTACCAACAGGTTTGCATCAAAAAGTATAAAATTATCATGACTTTTATTAGTGTCTCCAGGAAATCTTACCCTTACCAAGATTCACAACTAAACAAAAACTGCCACCACCAAAAAAACCAGCCAAACAGACCCAACACCAATCCAAGCCACCAACCAAAAAAAAAAAAACAACCAAAACCAAACAAACCAAAAACCAAAGAACCCCAAAAATTCCTTAAACAAAATCACCTCTGACCACAATAAAAAAAATACACAGGAAAAAGGAGACCAATATTTGGTATTATCCAGCAACTCTGAAATTCACTGGAAATTAAAGTGGAAGTTGAGAGAAGATCAATATATCACCCTAATACATCCTAAGACAAAATATGGTAAATTCTGGGAAACATACAGCATATATTGCTTGAATAATGAACGAATACTTGAAAATTACAAAGTCTACACATAATAGATAACACAGGCTTGTAAAGTTCACCGAAGTTTAACTGGATGATGAACAGGTCAGAGAATATTCTATGACCCCTGTTTTGTGCAAATTAAGAGTTCCAGTAACTGCATATATGAAGACCAAAAATATTCTGATGTAGCGCTTTACATTTAATAAATGTATTTAAGCATAGAACAGTTGTAAGTATATACACACAGGACTACAGGTGGAGATTTAATTATTGAAGACGTAATTTTTTTTGCATCTTTTATTGGCACTGCAATGTGAAAGCTGAGTACAGCAAGAGAGTTAAACCCACGAGCCTAACTCATTTTGAAAAGGCACTCATATTGACATACTTTCTACAGCTGCACATATTTGCTAAAATAGGCAAACAGAGAAGTGAAAGGATGAAAAACAGCCCTGTTTCACTGAGGAGCCAAAGTCATGGCTCCAGCATGCTCCCTTCACTAAGGTATCGCCGCAACAGCTGATGGAAGCAGAGTCTGGAGCAGGAGAACAAGCCTGAAACCCCAGTGATTCTCCGTACCAGAAAAACACAGCACTTAAACCTGTAGGGCAATTGGAAATATACGTACCTATGTATGTCCACCCCAGCTTCCCACAAGGGGAGCAGAAAGCTAAAGTGAAAGAACGTACCTGCAGAAGTGAGAATGTCGAGGGGAGGAGAGGACGACCACTCACTTGCTATGGACAAGTGAAGGTTTGCACTTAGGCTTTCCTCTGCTCCTACCACAGCTCCTCAAATGCTTTCTTCTCAAGGCAAGCATGCATGGTATACTTGAGAAAGATCTTCTGATTTTTCCTATGTAATCTCCCCCTTTTCTCATGCCATGTGATTCCCACAGCAGTTTTTGTTGCTCAGGGTCTGCAAGGGTGCTCAGCTCTCTTGGTTACATGGCTGGCACCAACTTCACACCTGCCAGCATACTACTCACCTTCTTGAAAAGAAAACTTGTGTGCTCAGGGAAAAACCAAAAAGCACTACAGGGAACTAAGTTTTAGTAGTATCAACACTGTGGAAAAAAAAAACCAAACAAACCCCAAGGAGTAACACTGAAATCTTAGCAGCATCACTGGCACTCAGGACATAACCACACTGCACTGAAGTTCACCAATTCCCTTATGCTACCCAAAGACAAATGATACGGACAGAGAATGGAAAGCCCTTCCTTCTCTCACCTCATCCTGCCACCTCAGGAGAGAGCTGGGGGAGAGGAGAATGCCTGGCATGGTTCTGCTGCACTGAATTCATAACTGGTGCTTGAATTCACTGAGAATCACTGAGTCATCTCGTTCCCTTGAAGGCAGGCTGTTTTTCTCTCCCATCTTTGTTGGAAAGTGAATCTGAACTTACCTCTCTGAAGGAAATGATGAAGAACCTTTTCTCACAGCTTTCTTGCTATAATAAAAACTCTACTTAGAAACTAAATTTTCTCCTCTTTCGTGCCAGTCTGGAAAATCATGAACAAAACAGACCTAAGCATGCAACCTCAGAAGTCATACAGCTCTGAAAATCAGAAAAGCCCAGAGAGAAATCATGACAGCTATATGCTATCAATTAGCAACAGCAAAGCTGTAAGAAGTAGGTGGCAGGGGCACAGACAGTAGCACCGAATTCTCGCATAGCCTTCAAGTACACCACGGTGTGTAATCCTGGCAAAGGATACTGGCTGGTAAGTGCTGACCAGCACCGTCTTTGTGCAAGCATCCCAAATCCAGGAAATACAGAAGAGTCAGATGATGTAAAGGACCAGTGTCCCTGGTGACACCCATAATTAAAACCTTCATCAGAACAGCTCTGTACCTGGGTCAAAGCTCCCTCCCCCACCTTCCTACCCCATCCTCACCTTCAGATCCACACATCTGGCTCTAAACTCAAGGACCAAGATGCTAGTTACTTCTGTTCCTTCAGAAAACAAAACGGGCATTACATTGAGACTCTTATTATATGGTGGTTGGTTTTTCTTAAAATCCCTGAGATTTAAAATCGCCAATAAAAAGATCTGCATAGTTGTAAAATACGAGAAGAAAAACATTCCAGATGCCTTTTCAAACTAACTGCAGTGCAAGAAGCTTATTGGCAAACCTTGTCTCAGGATTGCCAAGCAATCAAGGTTGTTTATTGAAAATATGGGTAAGCTTTTTCCTAAGATCTTCTGAAAACCTAGAAAATTTAATTTGATTTATTCCCATATTAAGCAATACTAACGAATAAAGAATGTTTGTGATTGAGGCAGATATGGTTATATGTAAGTAGCTGAATCCTGATTCTTTTTTTTTTAAAATCAAAGAAATGAGCAGCCTTTCTCTAAATCTTTATCTACATATTTGTCCCTGACTCTACAAGCTGTAAGAGAGTTTTCAGACAGAAATCTGTCTTTTTTTTCTGGTTTTCTTTTGTAAAATTACATAATGTAGTTAGCTGGGGGAAGGAAATCAGACAAACCACCTAAAAACATACCCAAAGGTAGCAGTTTTGGACACAACTGAAGACCTTCTACAAGTGCCTGTTTAGAAAAGTCACATTTCATATCCATGATATCATCTCCACAGGTATGAATAAAGTCCATGAAGATCCAGACCACACATTCAACAGAAGTAACAAAACCCCACAAAACCATATAGCACTTACAACCAAAATAAGAGCAAACAAACTGCTGTACATACCTTTAAGTCCAAACTAATACTTAATTCTAAATGTGCTTTGATTTTCTGTGCTATCAGCAAAGGCGACAGGTTTCTCATGAAACAACAGTGATTCCACTCAAACAAAGTAACCACAACATAAAAGTAAGTGCTGTGAAGAATAATCATACCTCGGTAGAAACTAAACTAGAAGAAATGGGTGACTAAAGGAGGTTTTACTTCCTCATGTTCTACCATAGGTTGAGAGGAATTCCCTTGAAGGTTTAGTTACCAGAATTTTGAGAAATACAGTATTTTTTAAATGTTTCAGTAAAAAAAGAAGGTCTTGAAATATCATTTAAGAAAGTTGATATGAATAATACTGAGCCAAGTTATGTTTGTAATGGTAAGCTGCTTATTTTGATGGTGATGGTTGTACTATTGCTGCACTCACTGCAAAGCACTGAAAATTGGGCAACAGGGAAGCCCAAAACCAAATGGCTGAAGGAGATTACGCTTTCCATCATAAGATTTCAGTAAGTTATGTATTTTACATTCTTGAACACACAAAATCAAAATACTGTAAAAAGTGCTATTACGAGCTGAAGCTCAGAACTTCATCCCCCTAATCCATCAGGTTGACAGACAGGAAGAATGTTTCACAACTTTTACTGTTTCACCTCAATAAATGTTGCTAAATTAGATGTGACCAGTTCAGTAACTGTCTTTTCAATTGCACTTTCAAACTTACAGATCATGACTCACATCAAAGTCACCTGAGGAAAAAAAATTATAAAAGCAGTGAAGCTCTGATGGTTGTCTGCAGTATTCACTCCTCCCAACATCTCAATTTCTCAGGAAGATTATGGTATTTTTCCAAATACAGCTCATATTTTAAAGAAAAGTTAAAGCTATCACCAGGTTTACCACCACCTGTCTTCCACAGATGAAGGACACTTTTATGAATTAATTTGTAAGCAATTTTATGCAGAGTAATTAAGTAAAGAAAAAGGAAGATGAGACAAAATACAAAATGGGTGGTTTTATAGTCTATGCGTAGATCTCCAAACTGCTGCAAAGCAGAAGAGTACTTGTTTGTTGCTGGACTACTGAAGGCACCCTGAAGTCA
Organism: Actenoides hombroni; assembly: GCA_024336885.1. NCBI lineage: Eukaryota > Metazoa > Chordata > Aves > Coraciiformes > Alcedinidae > Actenoides > Actenoides hombroni. The sequence goes on along the minus strand of WUAM01000359.1, from coordinate 38,218,681 downwards.
ACATGAGGAAAAACTTCTTTCCTGTGAGGGTGATGGAGCCCTGGAACAGGCTGCCCAGAGAGGTTGTGGAGTCTCCTTCTCTAGAGACTTTCAAAACCCACCTGGATTTGTTCCTGTGTGTTGTGCCCTGGGTGATCCTGCTCTGGCAGGGGGGTTGGACTTGATGATCTCCAGAGATCCCTTCCAATCCCTACCATTCTATGATTGTCTTCACAGGAAGTTTTGGCAACTGCTATTTTCATTTGATTGTATACACATTTCTTCTTCTAAACTACCATGTCAGTTATTTATTCTTGGAAATATAGCACAGGCATGTTGCATAGGATGATATTTTAAAACTTTCCTTCATAGTCAGTTTGAAGATTGTCCATTTTTTTGATTGTGGAAACAAAAAAAAACCAAAACCCAAAAACCAAAATGAGGACTCCTACTGCAGCACAGGAAAACAGCTCATTTACTGGATGTGGCTGCTTGTTAACAAGCATGTGCAAAAGTGACTGTGCACTCAGGTGTTTGAGGAACAGCATAATGTATCAGACTCTTAAAGATACATTTATAGCCAAAGAAATCCGTCAATATACTGCAATTTGTGATGCCTGCATGTGCCAGCTGATGATACTTAACTCCTCTGAAATCAGTGGGTTTTCCTAAATGCAGTTCTTTGAGAATATTGTAGCCTATTACAATACATTCTGGATGCAGTGTGATGCGTATAATGCAGCACCAAAGGTAGGATCCTTTGAGGGAAATTGAAGAGGTACATGAAAAAAAAGAAAAAAAAAATAGAAAAACAATCAACTGCATTATGGAATTTAAAATCCAGCCACTGGATTATATTTTTCTTGCTTAAAGTGACTAACATCACACCCTTTTGACTTCTAAGCCTGAATAGCATAGAGGGATCCAAAAACTCCAGAGTGAATCAATTGACACGTGCCTTCTCTGTCCAGTCTTCTTGAGACAGATTTTTTAAATTATTTTGAAAGTCAAAAGCCAAATTCTCACCAGTGGCTTGAGCAAAAGGGTTACTAAAGAAAAGGTTTACATCCAGTGGTGCAGCAGTTTCAGAGTCCCAGGAGTCCGTGTCTGTGCTGCTAGAGTCTTCTGTCGTGGTAGGCGGGTAGCTCAGCTGTTCCAGCTGGTCAATAATGTCCGTGAATTGAAAGGCTGAACTGGACTCGGAGCGGATCGAGTAGGTGGGAAAGTTGATCATCGAACTGGCCTCCGAATGGTTGGCAGAGCTGTACACGTGAAGGGAGGATGTACTGTTCAGAGGCAGATTGTTGAGGGAGCTGCTCTCAGAGCGATTGTTTACGAGTGAGCTCGTTTCAGACGGGCTCAGAAGACTTTGCATTCTGCTTGCTTGGGCCTTCACCTCAAACAGCTCTGAGGTATCTGATGGTCTCTCATTGCCATTGAAATCGCTCCCTTCTTCAAATTCAAACTCATCTTCCATATTCATATCTACTGCTTCGGTCGAGTACCTGTCAGGGCTTGACTGAGAAGAGACTGTGTTTTGCTGATGATTATCTGTAGTTAAGCCAGGCGACTCCGACACACGCTTAGAAAAATCTGAGCCTTTTAATTCTAAACCACTGTACACATAAGAAAACGCCTCAGAGCCACCAGCAAAAAAGGAAATTTCTGCTGGGTCATCGTCAATAAATTCCTCTGACACCTGTAACTGTGAATTTGTCAATGTGAAAAGAGGGGCACCCCGACCGCCATGCTGATGCTTTTGTTCAGCCATGAAAACACCTGTGGTAAAGTCATCCTCATCATTGTCATTTTTACAAACAGCGACCCTGCTCTCATTACTACTTCTCTCTACATCTAGTTCTAAACCACAGCCACTCTCAACAACAGGACAAGCAGGGTTACAGTTTCCTGCAACACTACCAAACCCAACACCTTGGAGCACGGGAGATCCAGGCTGCTGCATCAGTTTCCTCCCCGCTTCTTCTGCTGGCAGTGCAGTGTGTTTTTCTGGAATCCTTGTGTATGGTGCTCGGGGATCCAAAGAGGAAGGGCTGGTTTCTGCAAAGATGGGCAGGACAGGACTAGGAGTGGCCGATGAGTGAACTGAGTGGAAGGGGGCAGCTGCTGAGGCAGGAGACCCTGGGGTTCTCATGCCCTCAGTAAATGGGACATTCTAAGAGGGAAAAAAAAGTAGAAACACACAGATAAAAAGATTTTTATAATACATAAAAACAAATGCAACATCCAGCTCCTGATGCAGAAGGGATATGTGCTTCAAAAGAGCTCACTTTACAGCAAACACAACATTGCATACAGAAACAGATCCAGTAACCCCAGTAAAAGGCAAAATCTTTTTTCATGAATTATGATAACTGGAAAGTTAAATCCATGTATTTTATAGCCTCTGCTGAAAAAGCATCCACAAGGAAAAGTAACACAAAACAAAAGCAGCGAAATTCTGTGACACCTCCTTAACCTCTCATATGTAAAGCAAGTGCATTCAATGAAATGTCTGTTGCCAGTGACATCTATATAATCAACTCAAGACTTCCACAGAAAGCAGTTAGATAGTACCTGAAGACAACCTAATCCTCTGAAATAATAACATACTAGAAAGTATTACATTTTCTTTTTAGTTAAACTGAACTCTGAAAAGGAAAATATTACTCACTTTAGACTCCATCGGCTACAACTATCAAAACTGCTACCACCCACAAAAAAACCCAACAAACTATGCATCAGGGAAAAAGATCAAACAGTGAAAGTGATTCCAGACAAACAGTTCACTTAGATCACCTTTCCTTCATCATCATCTCAGAAAGCTGGTTGTCAGCTTCCCTGACTGCAGCATCGAGAGTGTTTCAGGACTGACCTGTTTTGGCACGTCTGTGTTTGAAGCGCGTGTGGATGCTCTGGCTCTGCTGTGCCTCCTGCAGAACAGAGAGCATCCTGTGAGTTTCCAAGACATGAACCAGCCTTCTCCCTTCCCCATTCATCTATTTCCATTCTATCTCCATTCTAGTAGCCAACAGAAACATCTCAAGTTGTTTATCATGTTTTGTTAACAACTAGTTCAAAATTTCAAAAGTCACAAGAGTTGTAAATTAAACAACGCAGTAGTACGAAATGTACAGAAAATGGAATGAAGCTAGATCATGCATTCCTCTGGAGGAGAACTCAAGAGCAACTTGGGGCAGAAGACTAGATAGCACACTTAGTTTAACTTCTTCCTTTGTCATCAGTATAAATATCTACAAATCACTGGCTTCAAAACCAGAATGAGTTCATCTGTAACAATTTTACAACAGTTTACTATTCAGTCAATCCTGTAATTTATGACATGTAAAATTCTATGTTTCATCCCCAAAAGTGGTATCCTCCATCACACTCGTGGTTAGATTCATTCTATGTCAATAACTTACTATAAAATAAATCTTTCGTACAGAAAAGGAGCTCAATTGTAGTCAAAGACATTAAAAATATTTATTAATAGTAGATTAAGGCAAATCTCTTAAAATTCCTATTAAATTCCTGTATCTTTCAGATTAAAGACTACAAAGAGTTTCCTACATATAGACAGGATGGTTCCATATCAAAGGAAGTAAATGACAATTTTATAAGGAAAATGTACATTCTTCATTTATTTATATGTTTAGAAATTTAAGGTCACAGTTTCAGACTTGGAGATGTCAAGTTCAGTTCCATGTTCTGGCACTGGCTACTTGCATCGCTGTAGTGACATAAAGACAAGCCCTCACTAATTTCAGTGAATCATCAAAACATATCACATTTTTTAGATGGCTACCTCATACATTGTCCATGGACATCAAAATGCAATACTGAAACTTTCCTAAGCTTCTTTACATCATCACAAAATTACCATTTTTTTTTTAAATTTAGTTCCTTAAATTTGAGGTAACCCTTAGTAACTGAGAATGTCTCCAAGCATCATTTACAAACACTGAAATTTAGGAAATGAGGGCACTGTGAAAGTCCCAACCACATTTCAACTTACAAAATTATTTGTATTTACCTTTCATATGGGGTTTTCTTCATCCCACTGTCCTTAATATAATCCACCAGTTGCTTCTGTGTTCGTCCACTGTCAATCCACAAAAGTACAAACATTATGAAACGAAGTGGATAAGAATTACAGATGGAACAATTTCCTAATACTTTTTCCTTTTGATCTCATTTTCTAAGGTATAAGGAATTCAGCTATAATAAATCTGTTATGATTCTCCCTACCTGTATCTGAATGATGACCCTCTGGTGAAGAACACTGCTTTAGCCTTTGGCTTTGGCTGATCAAAGAGCCTAAAGAACGTGTGATATTCAACACAGATTTTCCAGAAGTTTTTACACTCATCCCTACTTCCCAAAAGAAACTCCAATGTATCTTGATATGGACCCTGGGAACAAAACACAAAAGTTAAGTAGCACATAAAATGGCAATGGAGGATAAAAGGAGAGTAGAATAGGTGCCAACAAAAAGGCTGAACTCCAGTAAGAAATCTAAGACAACAGACAGAGGGTAAGAAAAGAAAGATTTTTACTTAAATGATAAAGCCAAGCCTATGCCACTTAAGTTGTTTTATAAAATTACAAACTCTAGAATTTTTCATAAGGAAATTTAATATATGTATTTTACACTGACTAGCCCACTATTACAGTAAAACTTACACAGACCTCTGGGTGGAGTTTAATAAGGAATCTTTTCCTCTTGAAGCTTAGTTTACGGACCTTCGACCAGTTGAAGGTATTGATTTTCGTGTTACCCTGATAAAATGATAACAGTTAAAAGTTGGCAAAAGTAAAAGCAGCAAATAAAATTCTGATGTGGGTATATCAACACGTGCAGGTGTACATATATTCACCCCCAAAACCCGTTCTGTTGGATTTTTATTTCTGGTGACAATAGTCCCATAAACAATTTTCTCTTTCAGTACAGGGCTAGCTGTCAGTGTGCAATGTCTGTCTGCCTCTGAGCAGACACTAGAAAACCAAGTGAAAACCTAAAAAACCAGATGAAAAATAAACATTTTGATGACCTCAATATTCACAATACTTTTACAGTACAGGCAAAATGAGGGTTTCATTTTATTTAAGGTACTTTCCTTTTCCTCTGTACAGAGCTCTAGACACATTCCTTCAAGTGGCTATTTCTGATTTCTGTAATTTGGCAGTACAATATACTGAGGAGTACTTGCCACACACGCAAGGAACCCTATCAAGCTCTCTGGCTCACAAGCCTGCTCATCTGGCTAAAACCAGACCCTGCCTTCACCCTGCTGCCATACATTAGCCCTCCCCTCCTTGTACCACTGACTCCAAAGCTTTGAGGAAGGACCCTGTCAGCACTCACTACTGCAGCAATTCTTCTGTTGCTCTGTGTGAACAAAGGGAGATGAAAAATGGTACTTCAAAAGAGACCCAAATGACCTGAAATGATGACAACCTCAGGGGCTGAGAGGCCACTGAGGACTGAGAGGAACTGCAGGACTGCAGAGGCTGATGCACCTTCAAAAAGAAGCTGCCCAGCAGTAACAAAACAACAGACAAGACTCAAAATGAACAGAAAATGAGTGCCCAAATGGAAATACTTCAGAAGGCCAGCTGCTTGTGTGTTTTGAGGAGAGGAAAGTAATATCACATTCATAAACAGAACTCTGATCATTGAGTCACTTATTTAATACAACAAAAGTAGAAATTCCAATTGGTCCCATCGCTTCAATGAAACAGCACTTCTGTACACTAAAAACAATGTTATTCCAGAAAAAACACATTGTACCATCAAACCAAGGGAAACTGAATCAAAATTCCAGGATTACAGACCTGTTCCAGGCCTGTGCCAAAAGAATTGATGACGTTCTCTGAATGCATACATAACCTTCAAACAGACAACAAAAACCCTTCTACTTCACTGCCACTGTTGGTTTTGCAAGTTTTGATGCACTTCTCTCTGCAACAGGGACAAACTGCACCAAATAACATTTTGTGGGCTTAAATGACACACTCTTGACCATAAAAATGTGCTAAACTTTAAAATCATCAGAGACACCTGAAGTTAAAAGGAGACCCTTACTCCAAAGACCTGCTAACAGAAAGACAGACACATGTACCCAGCCGGCTCTCCCCACCTTACCTGGAAGACCATCACACCCATGTGTGAAACAGCCAGATTAATTTTGGTGCCCTCACGGTCAGATGCAAGGTGAAATCTGATGCCATACATCTCCAGTTTCCGAGCAATTTCAAGCACTTGAAAGTCTGATTCAGCAGGAGTTTGACCCCTATAATGAGGAATTAAAGTTTTAAGAACAACCCAATTCTGTAATATTGCCAACATGGCTAATGCACTTAAGTTTTAACTCTGGCATTAAATGAGAACTTTCTGTCTCACCTAGTTGGGCAGTTTCACTCCAAGTTAAGTATCACACTGAAGCTTTTGTAATAGGAGCAATATGTTAACAGCAATATGTTACCAACCTAAAATGCATCCCAAGGACAGAGCCACTAAAACAAAGTTCAGAGATTTTTCAGTTTAGAAACAATGAAGCTGAACAAACCTGAATTCAATCCACAATGCTCCTTCTTCTGCTTGCTTGCATGCACATTGATATTAACCAGATAAAAAGTGAAAGATGAAAGAGCTGCACAGCCATCACAATAGAAACAAAGTAAACACTGCAAGAGAATGACCCATTTCAGCTAGGGTTTGGGACTACATCAAAGTCATTAAGCTATTGAGTGCAACACATTCCCCCAGCCTTTAGCTATAGGATTGCTCCTTGCCAAGGAATCCAACAAAGGATTTTAAAAATGAAGTATCACCTGCTGTTGAAATTACTTTGAAAACAGGAGGCAGATGTACATACATGGAGTACTTGCTTTTTGAGTGTGCACAAAGCTCAAGCAAGCGATCCAGAGACTATTACAGACTCTGACACACACCGGTCACAGATTCATCTACTTCTCTAAAAGTCTGCTGAAGTCAAACAGCTGACATTTTGTTTTCCAGTATGACAAAACAGTCCTGTATCTTTTTTTTTCTTCCCTCTCCTTTTTCTCCACGAGGGGGAGTTTCCTGGCTCACAGTGCATTTTCTGGCTGGCTTTCAGGAACAGGAGGGGTGGCCATGAACTGTAGGTCTAGGCTCATCAGCAGAGCCAGTCCACAGAGCAGGAGAGGTGCTGTGCCTGAAATGGCCTTTGCCCAGGACACAGAAAGCAGTGCAGAGCCCTCATGACACCACGACATGCAGGGGCCAAGACCCTAAAACATGGACCACCAAAAAAATATAATTTCACAAACCTTGAAATGTTCCAGTGAAGCACTGGTACTTGTATTGATAAGACCTTTTCCCTACAAGTCAAAACTGTCTCTGTCAGCTTGGGGGTCCTGACAGGGGGTTTAGGATACTACAAGAATAGAAGGAGTCCCTGATACTGAACATGCCCCAGTTACACTGCAAAGTAAGAGTCCTTACTGCAAACACAAGCCTGTTGCCTAAGGTAGTCTCTGAACTAAAAACACACTGTAGGACAGCACTACTGACAAATTTTTAGCATAATTATGATCTAGAAGAACTAGCTAGCACAGGAGAAGGGTCTTCTGTCTTATCTCCATGGGAACAGAGACATGCACTTAGCAAAGCACACGTACATAAAAACACCCTGAGAAAGCCTGAATGCACGTGCATTTGATGACAGGATTTCAACAGTATTCTGTGGCCTTATTGGCTCTGCAGGGAAAACAAATAATCTAAAACACTACAACAGGAAATCAAAATTTTATTTCGCCAACTGGAGAAAGCAGAGATTTAGTTAGGAACTTCAACTTTACAAATTCAGTCCATATCCCAAACTTATCCAAACATCTGTACTATGTGACTGTGTACAGAAGGGATTGTAAAGAACACAGAGGAAGAAAAATCTGATTTCAAATGGAAACAAAAATACCAAACTACATAGAGAGTCTTGTAGTTGCATTTCTGCCAGTGTAACCACCACATGTACCAGTTATGCCTAGGACCTTAAACTGGTAAAACAGATTTCTCTTCCCCTTACTGAAATGAGTAATGCTGGAATAAGGGTTTTTATATTGGCTTTAAATGTCACTAGCATTTCTTCCACAGATTCCTTAACTGTGTCGAAATAGCTGAAGTACCATGGCTCCTATTTATTAAAAACATACAATGCAAAAAAAGATCATAAATATTAATTTTGGTCACAGCTTCCTGAGTTATACTCTTAAGAACATTGTAACTCCAAGCCACACTAATTCCTGCTATAATTCTTCTGAATAGAGAGACATTAAGAATGGAAGTGGTGCTTTGTCTTTTAGAGGTTGTTGAGATGCTAAAGTTGCTGGACGTTGGGAATGGTGGTTGGAAAGCAAGGGAGACAAGAATTAGGATAAAATGGCAACTGGAAAATTTGAGCTACATAGTACTAACAATTCTTCATATACAGTCCAGTATAACTGATGCAGAATAAACTGTTATTTTATGTTCCATTAGACATGATCCTAAGTACAGTGCATCTCAGAAAAAATGATAAAAAGAGTAATTTTGAGAGTGTCCTCATGCACACAATCTGCCTGTACCTACCAAAGAAAGCAGTGACTCTTGAGAAGCTGGGAGTGATGTTGGGCAGCTCATACTGCACCACAAACAGTTACAAATGAGAAGCAGTTTCAGAGTAATTACCCTCAGATGTTGCTGCACACTAAGCTGCACAGACCAGCCTGAAAACAACCTGGTCTAATTTTGTTCATCCATTAAGCAGATAAATCTACTTAATCTTCCTCAGGTCAATGGACAACAGACTATCTATTACAAGTATTTTCCAGAAAAAACTGCTATAGCTGCAATAGGTTTTAGTGTAAAGGTTCATTACATACACACATCTAGACAAGTATTGGTAGTGTGTTACAACATTCACACATCAGTTGGAACAACTGATTCAAAATAAATGCTATTAAATGTTAGGTGTTTTACAGAGAGCTTAAAACCAGTGATTAATATAGAATTTTAAAGATGAAATGTAAAAACACTGCATGTGTAGAAATTGTTTAGACTCTGTGGCAACCTAAAGTTCTTCCAATTTACAAGTAATTTAAAGAATTTAAATCACGGACAACTAGGGTTGTGAAAGGACATGAAGGATAACAGTAAACAAATACAAATCTACTAAATCTTCTCTTTCTTTCCTGATTTATTTATGTGCCCATAAAAAAAAAGCCAAACAACAAAACACAGCCATCTGAATGCAAGCAAATCACTGTGTTTAATTCTGGATTACACTCACCCCACAGCAAGTATTCTACTCCCACTACTTGCAGGAAGGCAGTAAACACTGCATTTTGAGTGTCTGGGGTGCCAGGATCTAGCTGCATCACCACCAGGACACCATCTTCAAAATATATACTTTTTTTTTATAAGCTACAGATATAATGTAAGTAAAGTTAATTCAGGTATTTGCTGAAGCAACTAAGTAATGTGCTACAGCAAAAACATAACTCATCCTGTTTATTGTTGCTACATTTGCAAAGTTAATGATAAAAAACACATTTCTGTATTTGTGAAAGTAAAAAAAAAATCAGGAAAAGTGAAAGAAAAAAAAAGATATTTACTAGAAAATAAGCTTTCAATTCCCATCTTTCTGAACACAACTTTATCCATATATTCTCTATTCTTTTGATACAGAAGGGATTGGATAAAAAAATTTTGCTTTACTCAGCTTTATATATTCTTCTAGCTCTTCTAAGAGTTTCAGTGAAGCAATAAAAAATTCTTTTTACAAAAATCAAACCTCAACTTTCTAATGTGAAGAGCCACTCCATAGGGTCATCCAAAGAGACTGAGCAGGCTCTGCAAAGGCACATACACCCCCTGCTCCCTCAACTCTCACAGCACCAGAAGGCATCCTGCTGCAGCTCCAGCCCCGGAAAGCCAAATCGATGCTTCCAGCTTGACATGACACAGAACCCCCTGTAAACTGGGGTATAAGTAAGTCTGCTCAAGGCAAGGCAAGGGCTGCAAAGAAGGAAAACTGAAGCAGGAAGAAGATGATGCAGTAGCAATCTAGAGCTAAGCCACACTGCCAGGAATGGGTTTCTTTTCCTCGTGGCTCTGTTTATGTGGGACTTCTCCCTCAAAAGCAGTCACCAGTGGAAGAAAATAAAATGCAGAAATCAAAACCTGATGCATAAGGATAGTAAGACAGAGAAGCATTTTGTCCATTTAGCTGCACCGCACATCGCCAGGAACGAGATGAATGCCCAAGATCTATGCTCCCACTTGCTTCTTGAAACACAAGTCAGGAAAAATGTGTCTGCCCTCTTGAGAAAACACAGGGCCTTCATAACTACTAAAAATGGAAAAGGGTGGCCAATATTCCCTGGGTAAGGGAAGAGAGAAGAGATGTGTAAGGAAGTCACAGCTATTTTTAGGATTGCAGTGCTTCCAAAATTACCTCTCTCTCACAAAAATTTTCCAAAGGCATAGAGGGATTTAAGCCATGCGTCCAAGGTGCTCAGGTATCGCTAGTTTTCAGTTAGAACCTTTTCTAACCATGTGCCTCAGCTTCTGATCTTATCATGGTTTGAATGTACACTTCTAAAACATTGCTTTAAAATAAGATTTGCAATCATTTTAGTAAGATGGCTGTATTAGATGCAATTCTCATGAAACTGATGAAAAATACACTTAGCAAGCAAGGAATCTTTTCCTGTTAACCCTTCTCTGACTTCTTCCTGACAGGCAAAAAGACAAAGTTTCCCTTACTGTAAAGGGTAAGTAGAAGTAACTTGTTGGGGGAAAAAAGAAGAGCTCAAACCTAATTAACAAAATTACCAGTTCCTGACTCATTCAGAAGACAGTCACAACCTTTCCATCAAGAAAAGTAAACCAAGAAAATTCCCCACAAGCAGACCCAACTCAAGTGGACCCAGGCACATGATTAACAAAGGGCTGTTCTGGGCATGGTCTGGGTGTACTTGCCCCAGAACTACAAAATGACGCATTTCATCGCAAATTTGAACGTCATCATCATGATGTCATGAAAATCTTTCCTGAAGCCATGTGTGGCTTTAGACCCCGCAGCATCTTACAGCAGTAAGTTTCACAATATTGTTACAAGTTGTATGAAAAGGATGTTCCTCTTTTTCTTTTAATTTGCTTTGAAGTTACTGCCGAATTGTTTCAGCGCTTTTGTTTTGACATGAGAAAAATAATTAAATACTTCTGTGCAATTAATGGTTTCCCTCCTCCAGCTACCATCTCCCAAAAGCATACATTTTAATTTACTTCAAAATTACCTCAAATTACTTCAAAACAACATTTAGTTTGCTCCTTCATTTCCACGTGCACCTCAAAGAATCAAAAGCAGAAAACAAGTAACAAACACCTAATTTCCTCAAGAATCAGCAAAGCTGAAATCTATCAGTACTGATAATTTCAGTGCAACTGAAAACGAGAGATCATAGAGGCAAAGAGTTAGTTACTGAAATTCTTGGGAACTGATTTTGGAATAATACAGCTGCATCTTAGCCTTAAATACAGATGCTGCCCTGAAAAATCTCCCCATTCTGTCTTAAAAGAAAGCCAGTCAGCAACAATCCCTGAGTTTACCTCCACATAGTAAAAGGAAAATTCAAATTTCTAATAGAGTATTTGGATTAAAATGCATAACCATGCACAATAAACTATGTTTGTGGATACTCACAACTAGTAAAAGCACTTCAAATTGCCAAATCCTCATATGCAATGTTTCAAAAATTACAAAAAAGAGCTATTGGGTGAAACCAAACCTCTAGCACCGTTTTATCAAACACCTTCTCTTGATTTAATCTGTCAACTCTGAGAACTGCAAAAGCAAGACTAGGGCAATTATGGCAGGTAATAGACTGAAATTTCCCAGCCATATTAACACTGGGTGATTAAAAGCCTAAGAGAACAAAGGTGTGGCAAATACAGATTGTGCAATGCAAACCCTCATCTTCCTACTCGTATTTTGGTCACATCAGAGCCTCCCTGCAGGTTCACTTCTCTTTCATGAGCACCATGTTGAGTCTTTGCTCCAAATATGATCTTAATTATCAAAGCATTTTACACTGCACGCACTGAGTAGATGTTCACATTTTGAGGCCAGCCAGATTAGACTGTACAACACAGGACCTTACTGTACATTGAATGTGCACAGTGGGAGAAATGGGCATTTCAAATAATAAAGCAGTTGTTTCTGCAGTTCCTGATTGTGTGTTGGAATTATTATTTATATGTGGTAAATAGTTTCTTTGTCCCTAATAAACTTTACTTAAATAAAATATTCCAGCTGTAAGATAAGGCATTGCATAAACTCTGATGAAAGTTATTTCTCCATCACTCCCTCCATCCTTCTCCATCTCCTTTATGCTTAATGAGCTGAACATGAGTACAATGCAATTGATTTCTAATTATTGAAACAAAAGCAAGACCCATGCATTTGGCAGCAAGCTGAACTTAAACTTTGTAGACTGGAAATTCTGAAGAACAATTTTGCCTAAAATCATTACTACAAGCTCATGATAGTTTTCTTTGGTATGTTATTACAGTAACACTGAAAAAAATCACTCAAGAAGAACTACTGCCCAACAACTCTACCCTATCTATATAACTATCACCATATCCAACTGTCCTTACTACATAGATGTACATGGTGTTTAGCTTATGCAATCTCAATATCATTCTATCACACAACATACTCAACCTCCACCAAGCGAGTCCATCTGCTTCCCCAGCAATACATAGATTAGTTGTATACATTAATCCTCACTTACACATGCTTCTTGTGGAACTCCAGAATCTTCCCTTCAATTCTTTCCTGGTTTGGCAAATACTGGTTTGTTTTAAGGTGTTCTCGATCCTCTGATTCATTGAAATCCCCTATTTCAGCTATAACAGAAAACAAAACAAGGTCAGAATAAGAAGAAACAATGGAAATGGAACAATGACTGAAAATACTTGGTAAGGAATGGCAGAGACCCCAAGAGACAGAATGTATTTTCCTTCAAGTGCTTCAAATTTGCACATTATATTTTATATCCACCTTCATTTTACAAAAACCTCACATTTATCTCAAGCAGACTTCATAAGGATTATACCAGTATGTGAACATCTTTTGGGAAATGTAACACTTCTTTATGGTCAAAGATGTGAGTCTTCTGGAAGACCTGTGAGATGGTCTCATCATTTCTTCCTCACAGATATCTCATACCAAATCACGATCTGTCAACTTAAAAGCTACTGTACGTTATTTAACTCGGGTTAGCAATGGCAATGTCACCTGATGTCACCACAGTTGAGATACTCACACTGCAGAAGGTGAGAGACCAGAAGAGCGGCTGTGTTGTCACTGCAGGTCAATCGTTCCTCTGCCAAGTCTCTCTTGATTTGCAATGCAAACAGGTACCTGAAAGAGAGTTACAGTCACCAGAGTTACAAGTACCACCTTGACATGGGAAAGAATGATAAAATGACTGAGCAGCATTTCATAAAACCAGCATCTCCCCATTCTTCCTCCATCCCAGAACATGGTAACACAGAAGTCTTGCTACCAAGGACGGCAAAGTCAAATCAAATAACGCGTCACTAATCCAGTGCAATTTACCAGCATGAATGAAAACACAGGAACAAGGAAGCAGAAGGAAAACCACACTTCTAACAAGTCTGATTTGTGATGTAACAGCAGCTGCAATTTTTCACTGGAAAGAAACTTAATGAACGCCTCAAGTGATTTTATCTATTAGAAAGATGATGGAAGAACATCACTGATTCTAACATCTTGTTAGGAAAAATAACGAGCATTACTGCTCATACTCAATTAATTCACTCAGTGGTTGTATTTTCCAGGACTATAATGTTAGCAGCCTCCAAAGATTGTAAGAAATGACATTTCCTTTACTTATACTGCTATACTCATTTAACTATTTTCCAATCAGTTGTTGAAGAGGAATAGAGTTCTGTTAAATAGCTCTGTGCAAGCAGTAAGTTGTCTACAAAACGTACAAGGATAGAAGAAAAATGTGTCAGCCTTGAAAGTGTGCTGATAAGGACCAATTTAATAACCTAAGCCAATTATAACATATATTTATGAATGTCATGCTGTCAAGTTTTTTTATGCTTTCCTTTTTACTTGAAAGAAGGTGCAATAAGGACTGCAGTAAACAGGTAACAACTCGTTACTATAAACCTCTGAACGGACAGACTGATCAATCTTCTTTATGGTATTACACTATGAAAGAGAACAGCAATCATTTTTTAAAAGAAGAATTAATTTTAAAATATTATGTATCACATTTCTGAGGCAAAAAGATAATAAAAGTTACACTTTGAAATATGGGGTTGTTTAGGTTAAGTACTGTAAGTATCTATCGAAGACTTCTATGAAGTCTGTTCCCTACATATCTGACTAAGCTACCTTGGTTTCTTCAATACACTCGCAGTTAAGTGTTCATGTCATTAACAGCATGATGAAATACCTAGATGGTCTAAGCACAGACCACAGTTCCACAATAAATACTCCATAAATAGACAAAAATACAGTTCCTGCTCAAAAAAGCTGCATTCCTGATGAAATTCCTACAAGAAACAGCAATTAACATAAGAAAATGGGAAGCAAAGTAAATATTTAGACAGTATTTATCATTATGAGAGACAACAGCATCACATCACAGCAGTTATCATGCTGGTTTGCTCTAAATAACTCTGAAGGATAACAAGGAACCTCTGCGAATCTCTAAAAGGAATTCCAATTAAAAGCAGTAAAACTGGGAAACACACAACATGAGCTCTTTAAACACTAAAATCCTGGGCAATGTTCTTGTTACAGGCATTGACTTCAAACCACATTTCCAGGTTGCTGGCAAGTTGATGCATCTGCTTAATTTACCAAAAATCAGTTAGCAATCAGCAAAAGTGACCCATGATGAGCACTGGTGAAAAACACAAAGAGTAAAGTGTACTTGCTAGTTTTATATTACTTCAAGTGTGGACTTTAGAAGTTCAAATGATAAATCATTTATTAAAATCTGTACTGATAATTTTATATATGTACTCTATAAATTTAATATTTCCTCTATACCCTGTCTCTTTTGACACCATGATGTCTGCACAAGCCCTAACCAGCACTGTTTTCTCTTCTGAAAAATATTTTTCCCAATAATATTCATCTGCCAACACCAACAAAAACCGCTCTTTTGCTCATCTTCAATGTAAGCTTTTTTTTGGAAACAGATGCGATGCCCTCCTACACTCACCATCCTATTATTGCCATATGTAATGCAAATCAAATTCTTCCAAAAAATACTTTACCTAGTATATTCCTCTTGCAGCTGACCCGGGTCTGGAGGGAAAAACTTTACAGCTAGACGAAGCATGGTAGTCTTTGGTCCTGTAAGAAAAGTTAAGTCATTTCACAAAAAGCTCTTCATAAGCACACACATACTATGTTTTCCAATAGGCAGACACACAAAGTGTTGTCATCTTTCAGCTTGCCAGCTTACTATAGCAAGCATATGGGATGTAGATTGTCCATATCAGTGAAGATACAGCAGAGAGTTTTCAAAGAAATTATCCATGCTACTTCCAAGGCAAGTCTGCGGTCTGAATGCTGTGAAAATAGTTTAGTGCCAAATGAAAGCTGTAATAGCCCAAAGCAACTACTTGACTGCATACAAAAGCATCACGGACCATCCAGTGAGAGGTTCCCAGAAGGGGAAGAGGGTGGAGATGCATCCCACAGGTTCTCCCAACACTAACCACCACCATCATCAGAGCTGCTGATGAACTGAATCCACATATCTGGCCGGACACAGATGGTTCCCCCCAGAGATAGATGTGCATTTGCAGCTTGCTCCCAGCACGCCCATTAATACCAATTTCTTCCCACTTTTAAGTTTTCTCATCAATCTTGACAACAGGGAGAAAATTAATTTAATGTTTAAATCTAAACAGCTTTCTAAGTAACTATTTGGAATAGTTCCTAATGCTCTGTGTATCATTTTATAACAAGAAAACCCAACTGCAACTGGACTGAATTAACAGGTTCATCATCACAACCCAGCCTGCTGAACCAGCTGACTCAATGCCCACAGTCCCCCATTTCAACTGTATTTTCACAGGAATGTTACAGGGCATCACAATCCTTTACTGTGCCATGACACAGCACCACTGTTCTGCTGCTGGTTTTCCTGTCTTAATGCAGAAAAGGCTGAGTATTTTGCAGGCAGGCAGAGCAGGAACCACCTTTTGCTTACAGAAGCCTATTGAGCACTCATCTCCTATCTGCAGGCATCCCCCAGCCATGAGGATGCTCACCCGCTGCAGCCCCACTCCACTGACACCATCTGCACTCAACTGCAACAGACTGAGACCTGTTCCCAGCACACACATTCCCACGAGGAGCCAGGACAGTATGTGTTGAACACGTGGAGCTGGAGAAAGGCAGGACAAACTGAGAGAAGACAGACCTCTTCTAAAAGGCAGACTAACAGTTGAGAAGGGAAAAACTGCAACCCCTGTTCTTGCCAGACTCTTCTCCTCTGGGCACTGTGAGCAGGATATCGACATATTTCACAACCTGACTGAACCTCAGAGCCAGCCCTGCTTACATGTGACCTCCAAAGGTGTCTTTCAGCCCCATCCACCCTGGGATTCTGTGGGCCACTGCTATTGCAAAATAAGCTTAGCCAAATAAAAAACAATTAAAAAAAAATCTAATTTGTTTGAGCATGTTGGTAAGCACAAGCCAGCCTGCTTTAATTTAAGTACCAAAATCTCTCAAAGTTTGAGAAGGTCCAATTTCCCAATCAACCACTAATTTATTTTAACTGTAATAACTGAATGCCATATGCCAAGCATTACTCCACTCACTCACCCTCTCGTTTGCTAATGGGGGAATAGTAGCTGGGAGAATTAACTCTCAGACTATCATATCTGTCAGAAAAGCATCACCCAGCCTCCGATCCCAGAATTACCAGAGTTTTGGCGAAGAAAGAAGAAAAAAAATCTGCATTCTAATTACAGTGTAATATCTAGAAATGAAAGAGGAAATAGCACCCTATAACAATACACAAAGCTGCCTTTTGGCAGAGACTAAAACCATACTGAGGATGTTATGGTTCTTAAAACACATCAAGTGAGGAAAATAGTTTTAATGATTCTGGTAAAAAGACCAAAACTACATCAAATTTCTGCAGCACAACTCCTCCTCTTTTTGGTTTGTTTGGGGTTTTTTTGTAGTTTTTTTTTCTTAAATCTTGCCTTTCCTCTATGAATAAATCCCACTCTAATAAGGAAAAGTAATACTGGGCCAATCTTAACCAAGATGCAGAATTTATTGTAAGAAGCCAAATCTGAGCAAAACCAAGAACAACAAACGAAAAAAGTAATCAGGAAAAATGACTCACGTGTGTACTGTGAACACAACACTATCTAAAGCTGGCAACAACTCAGAGAAGGCACCCAAATGCTAACCTGATATTGTGCACCTGGTAAGAAATTGAAAATTTGGATCTAAAATCCTTGCCTTCTGGAGTGGTTCTGTAGTAAAAATGACTGCATTCATTTGAAACTAATCAAAATAAAATCCTTATCATACAACTCAAAGATCTATATATCTCAGAACAGGTCATTACCCAATACTATTTTTCAGTCAATGTTAATAATCTAGATCTTTTGTTTTTAGAGAGCATGTCAAGGGCTCAGAACAGAATGCCTACAATTACACAGCAATCAACATCAACGTAAACTAAGGAGTCTGAGCTGCATTACCTTAAAACCCCTAACAACTTCTAACATTCCCCTGTTGATGGACTAAAAGTAACAAGTTTAACTCCAAAATCATTAAATTCTAAAAGACCAACCCAACTAATCAAAAAAGCCAATGCCAAAACAAAAATGAAACTCAGGTAAACTTCTTGAAGTGAGAATATAGGAAGATAACATCGGAGAATATAGAAAAGATCACCCATCCATGCCAAGTTCAGGCATTTCTTAACAGAATGAGCAACCTCACCAAGTGCCATTCTTGCAGAGTTTCACTTTCCCTTGGGAAACACCCAGCAGCCACATGCAGAGCAAGGGCACACAGAAAGGAACAGCCAGCTTTTGTGTGCACCGTTGCCAGGCTAGCCCACAGCCAGCTGCCACCCACTGCGCCCAGACAGCCAGGTAGAGGACAAACTGTGCCAGACAACTGACTGGTGTATCCTACAGATTTAAGTTTTACAGTTTTTTTAGAGAAATCTTTCAGCATCACTGACAATGTAACGCGGGTGGCAGACCACCAAGCAGCAGAGCAGTCATACCTTTTAGCACATCCTCATGGTTTTAGACAATTTTAGAGTAATATACACACCATCAGGGAACACACAGCCATCAGCCTACAGTCCAAGGCCAAGTTTCCTCAATTTATATGGTATAGAAGAAGCAACCAAGTGGCCCTGCAGACCTGCAGTCCATCAGATCCTTTAACCAAGAAGTAATTCCTTCCAGCAAGGAGCATTGGAAAAACAAAACAAGCCTAAATGAATAGAGGTATGTGGGGTTGTTTGGGGTTTTTTTTTGTTTTGGTTTTTGTTTTTGTTTTGGTTGCATTGGGGTTTTTTTGGTGGTGTTTTGTTGGTTGGTTGGTTCGTGTTTTTGTTTGGTTGGTTTGTGGTCTTGTTTGGTTTTGTTGGTTTTTGTGTGTGTTTGTGTTTTTTTCATTTATTTGGTTTGGAGGGGGGCGGAGGGGGTTGAACTAGAGAGTGGAAGTATTATAATACCCTCTTAAGGAATTCTTCTTTTAGTTGTTTTAGCTCTTCTGCTTCAAAAACGATGGCAGAAAGAGTTAAAACGATGATCTTAAAAGTTAAAAAAAAATACAGCTAGAATTGGTGATGTCTTATTTTCAGGCAGTTCTAGGCAAGAGAGGAACTAAAAGCTAACCTCCCAGCACTAATTTTCAACATTTTCCAGTTAAGATTTTGAAAGGAGTAGGAAGCCATCGCACCCTCCTGATCTTGTTCAGCCACAAAGCCTTTACAATCAGAAACAGAAAACAAGAAAACAGCTTAACCTCGTTCTAAAGGAAAAAACAAAGTTTGACCTAATCTTTTACCACCAGAAGAACTAGAATACTGCGTTCTTCAATTAATTTTAGCCTTTAGAGTGCATCTGACATTATTTTTTAGAGGAGCATAAAGCAAAGATAGCAGCACTATTGCAATATCCTCCTGGCCAAAGAGCAGAAACAAATTTTACAACTGAAGCCAACAGGACTCTAAAGCTGCAGCCACCCACCAGGAGACCCCTACATCTGCTCTCTTCACGAAGCTGCTCCTGAGCACAATGAAAGAGTTTTTGAGAATGAGATAGAAATACCTACCCTGCTGAAGTTCCCTGCATGTCAGCAAGCTCTGAGTGCAGCTTTTTGCAGCCCTTCTGAAAGATGCATCAGCTCTAACGACTGCAGATACTACCATGCAAAGGGTGCAATAAGCCAGAACATTCCTTTTTCTTTGCTTTGTAAGACAACACAACTTACAAAAGCTCACAAACAGCAAATGTCATGTTTCTCTTAAACGTAACACCAGCTGATCCCATCTAGATATTTATCATAAAGAACCATACCGTCACTAAGTTTCCATTCCACCCACCCCGTATTACATATAAAAACCATCATATTTGCATGCCCAAACAGGAATCACTACCACCCCTACCGAGTACTGTTTTCAGAGGAGCATACATAACCAGTAAATCAAGTAGTAATTGTGAAAGCAACTCACACAAAGCAGATGCAAATTAAGGAAAACTACTTTTTTTAAAACTACTTACTCCGTAGTTGTTTAATAACAGGTTTCATAGGTTCCAGCCAAATCTGACATTAAAGAGAAAAAAATTACAAACTGCATTAGTATTTGAATACAATATGAAAACATCAAAAGTAAATTTGAATAAAGCAGTATTTTATGAGTATTCATTTCTTCCTCACTGCAGTAATGCAGCAATGTCTTTGCTTTAAAAAAAGCGTACTTATCTATTTCAATCGATATTTGTCATCGGTAGAAAAAACACCGCTCCGTGCTTAAAGCTCATATGGACAGCTGAGTCAGGTCAGCACAAAGCACACTACCACTGCCAAGAAGACAGAAACCATGTCAAAACACACGTCTGGAGACAAAAGCCAGGCTACAGAATTACAGAAGGTATGGAGAACACGAGAAGGTCTGACTTTTTCTGCCCTTCTATGCTCTGTCCATGTCTATTATCTACCTACTTAAGGATTTTTACTCAGTATTAATTTCCCACACATTTTTCTCTTTTGACAAGCACATTTTTCAAGAAGGAATATTGTTGTTCTAGTAAAAGGAGTATCCATAAAACTAATGCAAAACATTCTGGATGCTTAACTTTGGGGTTTTTTTTCCTCCACTCCTCCAACCAAACAAAAAATGTAACAAGACAATTACGTTTGGTCCTTACTAGTTACTTCTCTGTCTGAGAGATGAGGATTTTGAGAACCTTGTTAGATGCAGAAACACTTTGGATGCTTTGCAGAAGAAATGGAAACTAAGTAAGCTTTACTGTATTTTCTTGCCTCAAGAGCAGCAGGTATTAGTGCTATTACCATTCTCTATGTTCTCAGTCATATTTTTTGCATAAGAGTCCTAAAACTAGAAAAAATAATAGGCAAAAAAATTATGAAGACAGATTTTTGGGAATTGTCCTGGTTTGACTGAGAACAGAACGACCAACGAGGATTCCATCCCATATATGTCCTATTTGGTATAAAGCTGAGGGATCACGAAGGTCAAGCACCGCTCGGCTTGGCTCTTGTTGCTTCTTCCCTGGCCAGCATCAGAGAGGTACTCTGCCCATTCTGCCTTCGATCCTGATCTGTGTTTCTGAATCCAGCACCAGAATCCAGCTCCTGAACACAGTTCCCATCTGCCACTGGGCCCAGTCTGGGACTTTCCCAGTGCCTGCTCCACAGCATCAGTGGTGACGGTGATGGAATTGCCACCAGGGGGACTGGGTTTGATACTGGGTTTGTATTTATATTTGCATATATTCCATTTGTATTATTATTATTTTCATTAAGGCTGTTCTAGTTCTCTTTTCTAATGGTTAAGTCTCTCTCCCTTATTCCCTTTCTCTTCCCCTTTGGGGAGGGAGGGGGGTTAACAGAGTGCCTGTTATAGGTTTAAATGGCTGCCCTGACCCTAGACCACGACAGGAATATTTTCTAGTTTAGAAGCCACACTGTCCTCTTTGCAAGGTACAGGATAAGTCACTAGGAGACCTACAGTGTCAGCATTTATCGAGATCAATGATTTAAAAAGCTTGCACGTCTATATACCTGCTAAGGTTTATATTTATTAGAAAGTGGTTCACAGTGACTCTTCAGGGAAATTAACTGAAGATAAACATGAACACTAGTAAAATCATACATTGTCATATGGGGTTTTTAAGGGCTCCACAGACTATGCTTTCAGATGATGTTTCCCCTTTCAGAAGGAGAATTTTATGAGCCTGAAAGCAGGAACATCAACAACTCTAACTGATTTACCGCTTTTTTGAGATTTAACAAGAAATAGAATCTGATTCCTCCTCTCTGCTTTATTAGTTGCTGTGCTTCTAGTGAGCAAAGCAGATTTCCAATGAGCAAAGAGATAATCCTACAGAAGACTCCAGCAGACTTTCACAACTTTTGGCAATCGAGCAACTGTATTCACGCAACCTTTTTACTGCCCTGAATTTGTCAGAGAACTGTACATACCCAATATGACTGCATGTTCTGGAACTCAATCCCAAAGTAGTCCGATTCAATCAAATTCAGATGCTTGTAAACTTCTGACAATAACGTCTGTCCATAATATTTTGACTAAGGATGTAAAAAAAATACAGTGAGATTAATATGAGTAAGTTTACAGCAAACTGAAGGAAAAAAAAAAGTGGCATCTTTAGAAACGGTAGAAAAATATCTCAAGGATTTTCACATTCTTCTTGTCACTGTTAGCATGCAAACACCCAATATACAGAAACAGTTCCATACAAACAACTTCCACAGAATCAGAGGAACTCAGGCTGGAGGTCATGTAAGTCCAGCCTCATGCTCCAAGCAGAGGCAGCTGTGAGGCCGAACTAGATCAGCTGCAAACTATTTGAGGCTCCTTCAATAAACCAGCACCATTTGTTTGTGTAGCTGGAGAGTGTGGCTCTCCCCAGCTGCAGCAGACTGAAGGAGGGGCTGCCAAACCCTGCTTACACACATACCCCCTCATTCACACCAACACCAGAGACCACCCTGCCATGTGCAACTTACACACCAGCAAGACTTCATAAACACGTGCAGATGCTCTGAGCAAGTCCAAGACAGCAGAGGAAGGCTGCTGTAGGACGGTTTGCGCCCAACCAGAATTTACTCCTGACCTAGGAAGCTCTGCTTGGCCCCACAGGAAAGCAAGAGCTGTGCAAGCAGGACTTCAAGAGGCCAGGCTGACTGCTGCCTGATCACACCAACTCAGTGGAGGCTGCTCTGTGCAGCACGTGCAAGGCCTTTGCTGAGAGAGCTAGAACTTTGAAAAACCCTAACTCTGACTTTTTTCTTACAACAGTGTTCAAGAAAACACAAGGTGATAGTATTCATTCTGTTAATTAAGAAATAAACAGGATGGCTACAGTGTCCTACCAATGAAACCAGTGGGAAACTCAACACTCTCTTCTCACACTATAACTTTCCTGTAAAATCATCTGCAATGAATTTCTCCCTCAAGAAACCCAATCAATAGCCCTTTTCACAGTCAAGTTAGGTGCAAAGCCACAAAACAAACACTGGCAGAAAGCAGCTATGGTAATAGAAGAAATCATGGGAAACTTTCAAGCACACCCAAAACAACTACGCTTGGATTTGCTTATTAAAACATACGAGCTTGCCCTCAGCATCTCTATTGCATGACTGTAGCAGCCACCACCAGAAAAACAGCATTTGTGAACCCACATATCCATCCATGAAAATAATTCAAAGGGCTTTTGCATCCCTTGGTACCTGTTCCAGCAATGGAAAAAAGCTAGCAGGATGGCTAGCAGGAGGAGGTAGCATGGCCATTGACATCCACATCCTACCTTGGGCCATGAAAGTGATTCTGCAACTGCAGTAACAGGGACTGACATCACTGTGGTCAGCCAGGTGATCCAGCAGAACACACCTTGAGCATTCAGGCCACCAAGTACTTGTTTATTTGGAGAAGTCAGAGCACCAGAAGACTCTACAACTTTCCCATCGAAGCAGGCACACAGTTCTGTAATTGACTCTTTAAACTCAGAACAGTGTATCTTTCAAAAGTATTAAGCATTATAATGAATTCGTAATAGAATTAATTTAATAAAATGCAAATGAAAATTTCGTAATAGAATTAATTTAATAAAATGCAAATGAAAATATCTAATAAAAAAATGTGCCACTTTAGGTTAAAATAAAAAAAGGGTTTAAAGAGGTAAAAAAGATGTGAATGTTGGGGAAATTTGTTTACATCACCAAGATGCATAAAAATTCAAGAGTAATTGCTTCTTACAGGAAAAAGAGATTAACTGTTGATGTTTTTAGAACTGTGTAATTCAGCTAAATGCCTCTCTACCACTTAAAAAAAAAAATCCCTAAACTTCAGTGAGAAAAAGTAGGCCAGCTCTGCAGTACTGGACATCTGACAGTTTTGCTAATGTGCTGCTGTGAACGGAGCTGGCCACATCCAGTGCTATAACCAAGAGGACAGGACAGAAATGAAAGGAGAGGGAACGATACAAGACTGGCCTGTTCTCCTTCTCGCTTTCACATGTCCCAGCTACATACAAAAGCAGCCATGGGCATGAAGCACAGGTCAGGAGAATTCACTGTCACAAGCACCATCCATTCAGAAAGTTTCTCAGTATCACACCGGATCGGGCCGCTGATGCCAAGACGACCGAATAAAACTGCAAGTCATGAGAAATTATCCAGTTCTTCAGGCCACAAAAAGCGAGGGAGAGACGGGGGTTAGCTCTGTGGGTGAGACAGGGGTTAGCTCTGTGGGAGAGACAGGGGTCAGCTCTGTGGGTGGGTGCCAGTCGGAGGCAGACAGGGGGTTCCTGGAGCCAGGGAAGCCTGAGGAAGAGAGGAGAGACCCGCCGGGAGCCGGCAGCTCTCGGGGCCAGGCAAAAACCATGGGCTCAGCTCCCTCTCTGAAACGCTTATACACCAGTGCACGCAGCACGGGGAATGCACAGGAGGAACTGGAGATGTGTGTGCGGTCGCAGGGCCGTGCTCTCACTGCAATCAGATAGCTCACGTGACTGGAACGCTGTCATGGACAGCTACACGTTGTTCAGGAAAGACAAGGCAAGGCGGTGGAGTTTCTCTTTATGTGCAAGAGCAACTGGATTGCACTGAGGTCTGCCCTGGGGGGGATGAAGTACATGTTGAAAACTGATGGGTGGGAATGAAGGGGCACACAGATATAGGCAAAGCTGTTGTGGGTGTCCACTACAGACCACCAAACCAGGAGGAGGGTGTCAGTGAGGCCTTCCACAGGCAGCTGGAGGTAGTGCCATTGAAATATCCAAAGTATACAATTATTTGGACTGTGCTGTCAATTTTGGGGTTTATTTACAATGACAAGTTAAGAAAAACCTCATTCTAAGATTAATATTATTTCATAGTACTTCCTTCAAAGTATAAACCAACAAACCATGGCTACATTTTAGAGGAGCAGTATTGATTTCATTTGATTTTTTAAATAAAAATTGGCTACAAAAGCTTGGACAGAATACAATCTTTTAACATTATGTCTCAGATGCTGTGAGAAAACTCTCTGAGAGCTGCTCAGCTCCTCATATTGTTACATTTGTAACCATCTTTCAGGAAAAGCTTCTTGTAACATTTTGAAGTTCACAAAAATGAAAGTTTCATAGCTGGTAGCTCCATGTCATTGTTTAATCTGCATAAAGCAGCACAAACCAAAATCTTTTAAGCAATTAATTACAGCAATTTTGACGTCAGGGCAAGTAGCTGCATGAATGCATTTCAGAAAGGTCCTGCTTTCAGAACAAATTCACAAGACGGCATACTTTCCATTCCAAACTTCTCAATTACTCTTTATATGCTGCCAAGACAATGACTAGTGATATTGCTGAATTACTGAATTATTCCCCATAAAAAAAGAAAGAAAAAAACCCCAACAACCCACAGGGTAAAAAAAAAAATAATAAACCAGGCAGCTAACAGAAGCTCTCCCTAGTGACTCAGCTGTAACTAATAATTTTAACATTATTAGGAGACTGTTCAGTATGATAGATTGTTTTCAAACCAGTTTGTAGGTTCCGATCCCTGCGAGCTGGGAAAGCAGGGCCTGCTGACAGGTAGTGATGCTACAGAGGACCCTGCACTGGCAGAACACTCGTGTGGCAATCCCTTGCCCACACACAGGAGTTACACCTTCCAACACTGCTCAGTGCTAAACCGAGTCAGGAATAGAAATTAATAGGAAGAAGCATTTCAAGGTGAAGTTTCTTGAAGAAGGCGGCATCTTCAGTCAGGAAAGTAAACCTAGTCAGTGATAGCAACTTATAGGGAGGAGTAAAATATATATATAATTTCAAAAAATTGGGAACAGTAGTTATTTTTATCTTCTCAACTGCAATTTCCTAAATAAATATCACCACCTACGTGGCAGATCCTCCCTCTGTTGTAACATTTTAGCTTAGGAAGACAGAACAGCAAATCGGGAACGCACAGCCTGTGATTTTCAGTAGACCATAGTTTAGTATCATCAAAACCAATTCTTCCTCAGTAACTCCTAAACATGTCTTCCAGAACATCTTAACTTTCTGCTTCCACGTTATTTTAAAATAAAACCCAAAAATACTCCAGTATTTTTATACTAAGTAGTATTCTCATATTCCAAAATGGACAAACTGCCCTTCCTCAAACTTTCCAAAACCAAAATCCACTTTTGGCAGCAGTTATGCTGGAGGGGAGAGGAAAAAAAAAAAAAAAAAAAAAAAAAAGGAGAAAAGAAAATTCAGTTCAAAAGCCAAGGATTGGGAAAAAATGGAGAGTTATAAAGCAGAGTATAGAAAGGAAACTTTTGTGCAGCCAGAGCCAGAGAAGCCACTGGCCTTCAACTTCACTGAACACCAGCTGACCTTGGATTTTGTGGTAGAGAAATCTGCAACTGTTGGGAGACCAAATCCTCCAGTAAACAGTGTATTTGCATGAGAGGAGGAAGTTTATATTTGACATCATCCCTGACAAGTGGCCAACGCTGAGCACCCCACAAGCAGCCAGTGAGCAGCACGGGCATGAAAAGTAAACTGAACTGGTTTAAATAAAGACCCCTTTGCCATTCATGGATTGTAATTTTTTTTTTTCTGTTGGTGCACTTTAGTGGTCTTCCTAATGAGAAGTAATTTATCAACTTTTGGCATTAAAAAAAATTTAAAATTAAAAAAAAAAAATTACAATCAGCAACTAAACATAGTTGTTACACCAGACTTGTTATTTCCTCTCTTAACCAGAAATGTACAAACATTTCAGTGTGTTTATAGCTCTGTTTATCGACAGCCCTTTGGCAATCTGTTAGAACTCTATCCAAATGCAGCATGATACATAAAAACCACCTTCAAAGCTCCCTATTAATAACTACCATTAATGCCACATATAAACAAAAGCTGCATTTATGAATACAGGGTGTACATTTAAACCACATTTACTATAAAGAAGGAAATAATATAACATGGCACAGAGTATCATTGATTAACTTCTTATTTTCATGGCTAAAACAAGACCACCTTACAGCTCCATATCTGGTTTCTAATCTGCAAACTGGAAAAGTAAAAACATACCTTTCTTGTTTTTCAGTACTTTATTAGTTTCTCAACTCAAATGAAAATGGCCCCTGGCTCACCACAGAAATGGGTACCTGGTAACAACAGATGTATCAAACTCTGCTTTCACATGCTCAGCCAATGGTGCTTAAATACTATTTT
Source organism: Actenoides hombroni (assembly GCA_024336885.1). Lineage (NCBI taxonomy): Eukaryota > Metazoa > Chordata > Aves > Coraciiformes > Alcedinidae > Actenoides > Actenoides hombroni. The sequence goes on along the minus strand of WUAM01000359.1, from coordinate 38,191,653 downwards.
GAATATTTGAATGTTTAACAATAACTTCCAGCTTCAACTATTTCAATTTTAATACTTTGGAAGTAAACTTCATTTTAGATACATACATTTGTTTTATTCAGTCTTATATACTGACAGGTCCCAGCTACAGATTGTTTTACTAAGGCAGCACCAAAAAGATGCATTTAACAACTTACAGAGCATCAGATACATAACCTTTCACGTCTGGGGTTTTGACTCTCTTGCACAAAATCCTTCCTGTTGCTTCACAACCCTGCAGTCCCTACTTGCCACATACTGGAAGACAGCAATCCTGATTTCTTCCAGAACTGGGTTAGCAGCTGGGAGTCAACCCAGCATGCACATAACGTTTGTGAAACTTCTTCCCATTTTCCACCCTAGGCATGGGTATGAACTTTTGGTTTTTTCTGGTTAAACTTTTTTTTTCCACCCAAGGGAGCACAGTCCAGCTGCGAGCATATCAGAGGTCTCCCATTTGCAGTAGCAGCCTTTCTATTTGGCCCTGGGAGAACCAGCTCCCAGCTCATGCCAAGGAAGCCTCCTGTATTGGCAGGCGTGGTTTCCCCCTCTGGCAGCCTGCCCCATCACTGCGCTGGCAGGGCAGCCCCTGCAGCCTCGAGAGCACCGCTCTCGCTGCGACACAGCCAGCCACAGCTGACCTGCACAGCTTTCCTCACCTCAGTCACGGACTGAATTCTGGGGATACAATGCCACCCCGGAGATTACTTTGTAACTTCTTCACAAAATCAGACAGCGCACACTTCCACCTTTTCAAAAATAGCATGCCATGGTATTTTTACACGACATGGAAATCCAATTGACTCAAATATGAAAGCTGCAAAAACAAATTCAAATGTTTGAGCTGTTTCAAGTTACGTTATTACACTGCATATTGGGCATAATTTTTTGGGTTTTGTTTTTTTAAATAAATATATATTGTAAGACTCCCCTCCCCAAGACTTTTTGTCCCAAGATTTCCGTGGTTGGTTTTGTGGTGGGTTTTTTGTTTGGGGTTTTTTAAACAGAATTCACAGCCAGACAACACGTTCTAGAAATGTAAGCCTCTGGCTCATTTAATTAAGGTTAGCTTTAAAAGCTGTGATTATTTAATGCTTCAATCACTGTTAGAGCACTTCCCTGTCAAATGAACCAGCTCTATCTGACAAACATGATTTTCCAGAGAGGCTAGATGTGCTGGATTCCTGAAAGCAGGAAAACAATAATTTGTTGACATGGGAAAAGATACCCAAGAGGGAGGGAAACATATGAATGAGATTGGGAAATGTATACTGAGGTAGATAGCATGTAGAGACAAAAAATGGTTCCAAGTTCCAAAAGTGCTCTCATGCTGAAATATCTGGAGCACTCAAAATAAAACACGCTGTGCTCAGAGAAAAACAAACCAGCACCATGGTTAAGTATTCAACCAGCACATGGTCCACAAGCGCTGTATACAAACAGCACCTGGAAGATCCACATAAAAATGATGGGATGTCAAGCAGAAGATCCTCAGTCACTTTCATTACCTTGAAAGAAAAATAAAAACATGAACTGTCCAATACCTCAGTTTCATACACTGCTCTAGACTATCTGGGGAACACATAAATCACCCAAATTAAAACCCTGGATCGCATCACTGGAAAGAATTTCACAGGATGCTGCAGCTGCTTGACAATTTGGCACCAGAGTTGATGCTTGCTGACAATTAATCATTCAGAAGACAGTGGCAACAGTACCACAGAATGCAGCTGCTTCGGGGTGGCCGACCCCATGCAGAGGCAAAGATCATGGCAGTGGAAATGCCTGAAAATCGTGCTAATGGTGGTGCTGGGGCAGGTTTTACAACTCATACTATTCCAAATAATCTGCAAAGGGCCAGAGCAATGCCACACTGACAGTCTGCCTCAAACACTAAGCGCACACTTGAACAGGCTCAGCCTCTTCAGCACACTACATTAAACACCTGCGCTATTTCAAGCCTTTTAACAACTTGCTGGCTGAAATAACCACGGGCAGACACAAGTGTCTCATTATGAAAACGTCCTGCTGTCAAAACAGGCAGTATGCCATTAATCTCCATTCTCAAAAAAAAGATTTTTTCCACTTCAAGAAATTAAGTTTCATAACGGAACATCTAAGTACCTACTTTGTTCATACAAGATGTAAACCAGTATAATAAAGCTAAGAAACTATGTTAGGACACTGATGATCTCCACTTTTACCCCCCTAACTTTGCTATAAGACCCTACACTCTTGTGCAAAACAACGCATTTAGACTGTAGGGACTCTAGGAACTTGCAGAGCATCACTTGCTATGCATGTATATGTACATTCATAAAAATGTATGGGTTTAAGTAAACACAGACATCACTTTGATTCCCTTTGTTCATAAAAAAACCCAACCCACCAACCAAAAAAACCTAATAATACAGTTGCTAGCCTTTCTCCATTAATTATGGTTTTTGCCTCAAAACCATCATCCATGCCCATATAAACTAGATTTGACCTGGGCTTTCCCCGCAACGTGTTACAGTAGTCTAGGCTGGCACACTACTTGAGGAAGCCTGCCTGAAGGAAACAGCTTAAAACACGAATGAAATAAGACAATCATGAAAGATTCTTTACACAGATTAGGTATTTTTACAGGAAAGGCCAAAACAATCTTTCCTTTTATGCAAAACTGAAATTGTACCAGCTGTCCTAACATCACTCCCCCCTGTACTTTGAGCAGAGCTCTGGTACCATGGCGATGTGTTAATAAATACCTACAGGCCAGATTAGATAAGGCCAAAGTTTTGTTAACCTCCCCCTTGCCAGCAGCAGTCTACCTACCCAAGAAGTGGGCTGAGGGGCACAGTGATGCTTGTCCTTCATGATTTCAGTCAAAGTACACATCAGACAGGCCTATTATAGAGTCTCTACAAAGTCCTTTTTTGGTTTTTTTTAAACTAAAAGGGGTATTTTACCACTCCCATTTTGCACTCGGGCTCTACCAAGTGCTGTGCCTAAGCTTTCTGCCAGGGGTGACAAGAGGGGAAGAGCAGTTCAGGTAGCAGAGATGTCAAACACATCAGCCCAGGTCTTGGTGCTGGGACAGCAGGCCTGCAACTGAGCTCCCATCCTTTATGATCACTTGGGAAACATCGCCTCTTGAGGCTGGCCTGGGCAGAGGGGAGGCATTAATAGTCAAAATACCACATCTCCTATTCATCTGCCGTGAGGCTAGGAAGAAACTGCTTCTTAAGGAATGTTTTCAAACCTGCTTTCACCATCATGAGAGCACTCGAAAACACAGAAGCATGTGTGCAAAACCCAAGCGCAGTGCTAAAACTGTGTCAAAAATTCATCACAAATTCTACTACAAGTGAAAGGAGATTCTAAATTGGAGTATATTGCTCTTCAGTAGAGCCTGATTTCTGTTTCCCTTCTGCATTTTGACCCTGCAGCTCAGGTCAAGGCATCAGTAAATGCAGAAGCTGTTCAAAGACTTCCAGGAGTGTCTCAGAACTCACTATATAGACTACTTGGCAGCTCAATACTTTTTTTTTTTTCCTGCTTGTCTTTTAGAATTCTTATTTTTATTACTTAATGACTTCTCTGTCAGATAGAGGGATCTTCCCCCCACCATATCCAATAACACAGTCTTGGGAAGTAACTCTTTTACACTAGGCATCATTACCATAGCACAGTTTTTTAAATATTCAATTGCTATGATCTCCCTCTGACACAACGTTGCTCTTGCCAGAAAGGCGTTTTGTTGCAGAGAAGCAGATGACACACAGATGTGCTTTTGCAGCCCTGTTTACTTAAATGCATGTCCACAAGGCTGTGCTTCTCTGAATACCTCTGGATACCAAGGGATGTCATCCTTGGTCAAGTCCCTTTTTCCAGTAGCACTAACCTAAAATTTCTCTGAACTGCCTCTTAGCCCACTGCAATTCTGTAGCTCTCCTTCAGCTGACTGTGGGTTGTTCCTTGGGTTTGTTATTTTCCCCTTTCAGGTTCTATATATTCTACAGAGTTATCCATCTGTGGAAGCAGTTCTGAATGTCACTCACACCACACCCAGCTGAGGCTTCCTGAGAATTACTCTTTTTTGAATCCAGCATTCTTCACAGTTACTCTGATAGAATGGCATGAGGCCGATTTTCACTGTCTGTCACTAGATTATGAAAAAAAGAAATGAACACTTGAATTCTGTACAGATGTCTAAGAGACTAACAGTTTCCTTTGTTTATTAGTGACAACAAAACATAACTGGAATTAGTAAGGAAGCTATCAGGTAACAGTTTTCTTTACAAGGTTGTGTATCAGCTACTTCAGAAGGCATCCAAAAATTAAGTACAAGAACTGTACCACTGCATGTATGTCAAGACCATTATGTTATGCATTAGTTTACTTTATCAGCTCTCATCCAGACAGAACAGTTACACGCAGAAAATTCTCAGTATGTTTACAATAAATTAAGGAGAGCTTAGAAAGAGTTCAGCTTTACACCATCTTGGTGTTAAGCTAAGTAAACACATCTCTCTTTATGTTTCTCAGTTCACTCTTCTGAAATAAAAGAGTTTTTCATCTGCTCATGCAGTATACTCACTGTAGTGTAGTGAGTATATAGCCACACAGTTATGAACTCAGTCCACTACATTCATATTTCAAGGACTGTGATAACACTTGATCATCATTTTACTAAATTGTTTCTGTGTTTTAAGTTACAATATGTGAATATAATAGACTTTTCATACAGGAATATTCAGACTGTTTCTCCTTTGCTGCAATACAGTATCAAAAGAACTGTAAAGTAGTAAAATTGGTTTTATAATACAATTTAAATTCACATCTTCCCAGAAAAAAAAAGAAAAAAAAAAGGGAAAAAACCCCACCCCACAACAAAAAAGACATATACCAAATGTCTGTCAATAACTTGGCTGCATTTTTACCTTTCCCCACCCAATGCCACATTCCTACATAGCATCAAAAAAGTCAAGCCCCCAAACACAAAATAACAGGTCTAAAAAATAAACAGTGGAATCAAAGAGTACACAAATTGCAAAGCTTCAATTACTTTCCTTTTAAACCCTACGAAAATGGCAAATTTTAAATAGTGAATTACTAACTTTCTCTTCTGAGGTCAGACAAAAATAAGTCCTAAGGCAGCTTATTTGCCATATTTAGGAGAGTCAAACCAGAGCAATGACAAACATCTGGCTATGCCTTTCTGGAATTTTGACTATTTCTTCTCGGCCAGGGAAGAAAAACACTGAGCTGACTAACACAGCATCTCCATTCCTGCAGTACAGCGCTTAATAGGATTCAGAAGCAGCCTGTCCTCCCACTTCCCACATATCTAAGCTGTTAATACTTTTACAGCACGAGAGAGGAAAAAAGGCTTTATGAAGGGAAGGTCTAAGCAGGTGAAGAGAAAGGGAGAGGCAGGAGGGCAGCTTGTGCCAGAGAGCCAGGAGCAGGCTGCCTCGTCCTGCCAAAGCAGCCACGGTGCCATAGCACTGGCGACGCGCTCAGGGTTTGCCCCAGCTCACAGCAAGGACAATGTCTCTGAAAAGTCATATAAAAACTGCTCAATAACAGCATTTTAACCCACATAATTTCTGTTTCAGCCCCAACAGAGTTCTTCGGGGTGCTGACGCTACCAGAAGAAGTCCCCGATAAGCAGCATTTTCCAGCGTGCCCGAGCTGAAAACGCTCCCCAAACGGCAGGAAGTCGTTAGGCACCTACAATCTGTGAGATTGCTTCCTCCAGCACTTCCGAGAACCAGAAGGCCTTCCACCCTTCAAGAGGGAAAACTATGCACTCAACTCCCTCTCTGAAATGCTTATACACCAGTGCACGCAGCATGGGGAATACACAGGAGGAACTGGAGATATGTGCGCGGTCACAAGGCCATGATCTCACTGCAATCAGAGAGCTGTGGTGGGATAGCTCGCGTGACCGGAATGGTGTCATGGACAGCTATGCACTGGTTAGGAAAGACAGACCAACAAGGTGAGGTGGTGGAGTTGCTCTTTATATGTGAGAACAACTGGAATGCATTGAGCTCTACCCAGAGGGGGATGAAGAACGTGTTGAAAGCTATTCACACAAATACAGGTGAAGCTTTCTTGTAGTGAGAAGCCCAAAGCTAAACGCAGTAACTGAGGCACAGCCTCACCAGTGCCAAGGACAAGAGGACGATCACTCCCCTAGTGCTGCTGGCCACACTATTTCTGATACAAGCCAGGATGCCAAAGAGGGACGCTGCACAATGCCGCAGGGATGCAGAACGTGCTCTGTCTTTCATGTACTTGGTAAGAAAATGAGAAAAGGTACAACCACCTTCAAGAAACTGAGCCATGCCCAAAGAAACAACAGGCCTGGCAGAAATACAAAAAGCAGTAAAAATCCTGACAAAATGAAAAAGCATTTTCCTCAGGCTCAGCTTCACGCTTTGAGGAACAAGAACACTTGCACTAGCGCCTGATCCACGGAGCATGGTGAAGCTGCAGGACAGAACTGAAAGCCCAACACAAGTTAGATGAAATCTAAGGCAAATTCAAACCAACATCAAGCTAACTCATACTATTAATATGTTTTATTGAGAAGCAAGTTACTTCATTGTATTTAAAAATAAAGAATTTGTGTGCTCAAAGCAACCCGACAAGGAACAGCGTGAAAGAAAAAATTCTAGTTTAAGTTTTCGCATTGAGTAAAACAGGCAGGCAGATCTACCTGGCTTGCTGAGTGCTGAGAACTGTACTATGATTTTATAGTGGCTATTACAGTGCTACAGAACTCACCCTCCAACAGGTGAAAATAAAGAAAAATTCAACTACAACGCCTAAGTATTTTTCACTCCCCAATTTTATGTTCAAGCAGAAGGAGAAGAGGAAATACACGCAACTGAAGAGATGCCAAGTTCTCCCCAGAGTTTGGCAAACTTCAAGTATCAACATCTAAACTTCTTTTTGCAGGGCACTTCCTCATAGCTTAGAGCATAAAACACGTAAGAAAAAAGCACACATTTCCTACATAAGGAACAACATATAAACTAAATACTAAACATCATCAGGCAGCAATGCCATGAAATGTCTTATAAGCTAATGCAAAGAGAAAACAAGGTCAGAGAGGTAGACCTTATAGACTGGCTGTCTACAGACACACACACACACACCCCCCACCACCCGCCCCCCCCCCCCCCCCCACCCCCCCCCCCCCCCAAAACCCCCCACACACAAGCGCACCAACCACACCCC
>WUAM01000359.1:38174086-38184302 GCA_024336885.1 Actenoides hombroni | reverse complement strand
AAAGAAGCTGGAAGATGCAGCAAGTCTGACCCCTTTCTTGGTGACTAAACATGCTATTTCTCTTACTGGGGCTTTAAGACAGCACCAGACTCTAACCTACCATCAGTACCACTCTCCTTCCAGCTATGACATGCAAAAAGACCATTTGTTTCCTCTAACCCAGACACACCTGCTGCATGTACTCTGTCTTCGACAGCCCATAGGTCTGTCACTATAATAGACTACTCTTCCAACTCTACCACAAATCAATGCAAAAGCTTTCAGCAAGTGTAAGTCACAGCTTCCTATAACCTAAATTCCTATAGCTTAAATCATCCTTCGTTGCAGCACATTTTATTGTCTTCCACCAACAGCACCAAACAAGTATAATTTCATCAAGTGGTCATTTTGGCATAGTAAACCCAGCCCAGGCCCTTCTACCCAAGAGTCTGCCATATCTGTATGCTGATCAAAGGCCTTCAAGTTTAATCTCTTAAGAAAATCAGGAATGCTGGCAGAACTTCCACTGATTACTTTGAAGTGTGCCCAGGGTCTGAATGAATTCGAATTTTGTGATCATTCATCTAGTAGTCTGCAAAACCACCCATCTGGACAGACTTAAGCTTGGAGGGAAGAGGACAAGTACCCCATGCAAGCACATGCAAGATCTGAACTAAACAAGCTGGCCATAAAAAGGGGAAAAAACCACAACTCATTAAAATAATATTCCAGTCTAGCTTTGGATGCGTATGTTTCAGTCTCTTTTCTGCTTTTGGAGGGGAAAAAAAATAAATCCACAACATATATACCCAATTGCCATTTTTTTTTAAACTAGTGAAAACAGTTGAGGATTTCTCCATCCCCTAAACTCCATGACTGAATCCCTGGAAAGGAGCTCTGCCCTAGTGTACTTTAAATAACAGCTCCCATGTACCAATTAACAAAATTCATACTTAGAAATAAAACCTTACAGTATTGATGGTGAGAGCAAACAGGGACAGGGGATTTTAGACACAAGGCAGTGGAACGTAGCTACACTGAATTTCTAATACATTGTTCTCAATAAAACAATAACATGAAGGAAAGACTGTCCTTTCCTATTTTGTTCCCATCCATTATGCCACTTTGTCAGTCTCTTTTTCTTGCCCTTTGATGAGTTAAAACAACCTAAGTGACAGAGAAGAGCTACTAAATGAGAGAATCCACCAACACCTGCCAGGAGATAACCAAGTGTTTTAAATGCACCTTGGAGAAAGGAGGCAATAACAAGGAAAAGCCACATGGATTAAAACTTTTTTACTGCTACTCTGTTTATCATGTACCATTGAAACTGTTGATGTGGCTCATTTTCGGCAGTTTCACAAGCTAGGCAGTGCACAGGGCTCCTGCATCAGCTTTGCTACCACACTGCAAAGAGAAGGCCCCTTTCCAGGAGCTGACCGCTATGCCCAGTCAGTCTCTTCCACTGACACACCACTTTTCTCAGTAAAAAGTTATTTACTATAGTTCTTAAAAGACAGAAGGGAAAATTATTTGTATTGGGAAAACAAAATGAAACGAAAACAAGTGCCTTTTGCCATAAGCTACAGCTCCATTAAAAGGCAGTGCCAAGAGCACCTATGAGAAAGTCCTTCATATCCCACTACCCTGAAAAATTATTGCAGCCCTGAATCAATGAACACAAACCCCATGAAGCAGGTAATTAAGACAACAAACCACTTATTTCACTCAGTGAAAAAAAACTGCAAAAGCAGAGGAGTGGGCAAGCAGCACTGCAATCACAGCCTCAATCCCTCTAGGACAGCTGCTTAATCATGAATTTCTCCCATTGTTTTGTAAAAGGAAAAAACCAAACAAAACCCCAACCCAAAAAGCCCCACAAATGCCGTGTGCTAGCCCACACCACCTATTCAGCAAATGTGCCTGACTCTTCCTGATTCTCGCCCTCAATCCCCAAGGGAGAAATTGCAATTTTCCATCAAAAACAGCAGTCAGCAGTTACTGCTATCCTGCCAGTCCACCCAACAAATCAGAAGGCCAGAGTTATACTTCAGTACCTCACCCCTCTCCTGTTTGCTATCGTTTGCTACCTCATTCAGACCAAAAGGCAGGGCAATGATGTAGGCGGTGTAGGGCTCTAATGCTGCAGTTGCTGACTATGAACCTTTCTGTGCTCAGTGCTCTACGGATGAACAGAGGATGACCCCTTCTCCTCACCACGGATGAAATCAGGCAAAAGTTTCTAAAGTTGTTCAGTTCTGACTGACCTCCTGAAAAAGGTACGCTAGTACAATATTAACTATAGCCTCAAGCGTGCTAGCTACCCGAATTCTGATGTTTCTGTGGATGTCATAAAAGCAAAAACTAAAATAATTATGGGAAACCTCTCATCATGATGGGAAAAAACCAACAACAAAGGTACTGCACTGTGACCTATTTAGGAGATGAAGCCAAGCACCTTCTTGTAGAAGACTACAGGTAGGGCCCTGAAGGAGCTTGAAAGCAAAGATAAGTAACCTATGTTTAAAAGAGAGGGAGCCAGTGGAGCCATGCAAAAAATAGTCAGGCAACAGCTGCTGGGAACAATGACTGAGCAGGCTGACTCTTACTGCAACATGCAAAACAGGTACCCATGCAGCAAGAGCAGAGAGGCTAAAGCCAATAAGAAAGTAAACACATGAATGAAGGCGTGAAGTGAGGTGGTCCTGGAAGGCACGAGTTTTATCTGGTTAAACAGTGCCATCACAGAGATCATACAGCGTGCCTGCAGGAGATGACCCACTAAAGGAAATGAAGGAATCAGAGGTGAATGGAAACTACATTATTAGTCAGACAGGTGAGACTGGAGCGTGCCTCACAGCGGTCAAAAAAATAATGTGAGAGAAGAATTCATGGGTTTTACATGTTTGATGTTGATACATAAATACCAGAACCGAGTTTCGTCAGACAAAGGCTGATTTTATTTAGAGCCCAGAGACAGTCAAGAGTCCAGACAAAAAGAACTGACCCACAGGTGAATTCACATTGAGTGGTAAGACTAACAGTGAAGTGCTGCAGGGTAAGACAAGGGATCAAGGATGGAGCCAAACTGGACCTGAAATGGAAGCCAGAGAGCAATAAAGATAACTGGAAGGACATATAATCAAGGCTGCTCCAGTAGGCAAAGGACAATTAGGCCAAGACAGTTTCAAAAAGCAAGATACCGTGAAAGCAGCAAACTGTACTGAGTGCAGACCAGAACTGAGGGGAACCAGAGGAGAGCACTGGGGTTAGAGAACAGTGAAGTCAGCACAGAGCTCCAAGATGGGACCACAGGGCCACCCAAGCATCAGCAAGTGTGAAGGTGTAAAAGGACTCTGAGGTTGTCAGAGGTGAGCATAGTCAAAGGACTTACTTTCAGCAGCAGATGAAAGACAACAAAGCAGGCTTTGACTGTGTCAGAGACAGACAGATTAAGAGTTATAAAGTAAGATGAAGAGGGTAAGGTTACTGATGAAAAGTGGAAGATTTGCATGAGAAAAAGCAGAAAGAGTTCAAACAAATATCACAACGAAGAGAAGGAAAGCATCTGGGCTAATATACAGGAGATTTCCAGTCATTGACTTCACATAATAAAGCAGGAATGAGAACTTATAAATTCTTTCTTGATTTTAACAGCTTGCAGTAGACTTGCACTGATTTTTCAAAATTACAAGGTTCAGGGGTTGCTTGTTTTTCCTCCCCCTTTTTTTTTCTTTCAAAACACAGAAGTGCCAACATCTACATCTCTTGAGAAAAACATTTTAAAAATCACATTCCAAAAGAATCAAAGTCAGTAGATGTTTTAAAAACAAAATTCTACCATAAGTAAAAAACAAACAAAAAAAAAAAGATGCTTTTGTGTTCTACACAGTGAAGGACAGATTGCTTTGCTGTACACTGTGTCCTCAGGTGGGAAGATACAGACACAGCCTCACACTGAACAACAAAAAATCAAAAACCCAAATTTCCTCTTTAAGAGTTGAACAGCTGGACATCAATCTGTAGAAGACATCCTCCAAAGCCACTATTTCTTCAGAGCTCCACAGATATCTTTCTCACTCTATTTGGAAAAACCTGTTTAAGTCTATGCAACAAACTAAGGCTATGAGTGCTAATTATAATCAATTTGATGCTAATGTAGAATATCTGATAGCTGAGTATCTTCACTAGAACAAAGCCATTTCTAACAACAGATTCTTTAGGCAAGTTAAATTAAAGTCTTAGGTTAATGGTGAGAATTAGAAGAGTTTGAAGAACAAATTTTTTTCATTGCGTAAAACCAGAACCACCCCAATTTGAGCACAGTTTGTATTTCTTAATGCAGAGTTCCCCAGTTGCTAAGCAAACATACTACTAAATATAAATTTTCAGAAACACTGCCACCCCTCTGGTGTTTCCATCCCATAATGTGGCAACAAGCAAAAGCTTTCAAATAGGAGCAAGTTCCTTAAGAGGATACAAACCATTCAAATAATTAATAAAAAGTGGTAACAGTAAAAACCCTCTCCTGCCAAATCAGCAAAGCTGCATGTGGCTCGGGAAGCAAGAACAGTTTGGCAGAAGATAGTTGGTGTTCCCACAAAGCACATAAGAGTTAAAGCTTCTTGATACAGTACGTGGCTGTTTTTAAAGTCTGTTAAAAACACAAAACATCTGTAATACATAAAAGACTTTGAAAAACAAGATGTGCTACTCGTTTAACTACTTGTAAGTAGGTAGAATCCCTACAGGAATCTTCATTCAGGTATTGCTTCAAAAAGTCCCTGCTCCCGTGTGCTTTACATTATCAGAGACTAAGTGTGCTTGAAATCATGTTTAAACCTCTCTTACCTCAATGTCAAGTACTTCCACTGTGTTGTCCAGCATCTTTATTTTGATTGGCAGGTCCCGCTCGTGCATTTTGGCAGGCAATGATGCCATTGCAGTAGAGAGATTCTGTCCTGGCTCCAAGGTACTCACTCCCATTGTCTTCTGGGCACCCAAACGAGAGCCAGGTGTCTGCAAGACTCTGTATGTTCCTTCTATCTCTCCCATCTTTCAACAATGAGCAGAGTTTAAAGAAACCTGGAAGAAAATAGAGGATTATAACCTGAAAAAGTTTTCCATTGATATCCCTTACAGAAACACTACCCACTGAAGCACAATCACACACAAAGTCCTTATTTAATGTTCTTCATCCTGCTGTCAAAACCAGTAATAAAGTTGATGAAACTCTGGTCAACAATCCAGCTGCTGGGAAGAAAAATAAGTGGCAAAAAATGCCATAGGGTTCCAAAACATGCTTAGGGAATAGGATTCTTAAACCCGCGCTCTCCACCCTCCTTACATACTGACATTTTAATTTCTGGTTAATTTTTCTGCCAATTTAGCTCCCTAAACCAGGTCACCACAGCATGAGCACTGCTGACAGCACAAGAAAAGCCACCTGGAACAGGCAGTGGAGGGTAAGGCAGGACTCTGCCTTTCACTGGTTCCGAACAGACTTTGCTACAATGTCAGACTGAACACTGAGATAACACAAACAATTAACTTTCTTCAACCCCCAAAATGATGACTCATGCAAAACCCTAACTACTCCAGCCAATGCTGGCAACTCAGAGCCTTCATAACGCAGATTTCTGCCACAGATAACAGTTCTTCACCTTATTAGCAAACCTGCACTGTATCCAGATTAAGTCAGTGAGCAAAATCTCAAGTAGAGATATCTACACTAGTTCAAGTAGGCCAACTCCTACATCATGAACCTTACTTCCATGGTTTGGTGGCAGCTGTTGCAGAGCAAATGTTTAATGTGACATGAGGAAGAAAACCTGTGTGCCTCTTCCCAGCTCCCTCGTGCCAAGGGAGCAGTGGCAATATTTGCAGGAGGATTGCAGCAGGGTCTACCTGAGTGCAAGGCATCTGTGCTCGGGATGCACTGCACCCAGCAAACCCACTGCCCCACGCTGACTGCTGGCACGAGTATTGGCAACAATGTGCAAGGCACTCAGCGGGAACCCGCGTGGAAACCCACAGACTCCTCAGCTCTGTTGGTTGTTTCCCAAATACCAGGGCATATCTGAACAATCGGAAGGATGTGGATACTGACACTGAGACAGCCTTCGCACAGCTGCCGCGCTAAAAACAGTCAATGAAGTGTTGATTGTTGCTTTGTAATAAACACACTTTGTCTGGAAAGGGGAGAGGCAGATTATGAAAACATTCCTTTGTCTCTCTATGCTTTTAATAGGTAGGCAGCCCACTCTGTGGATTTAAATGGAGCCAGCCTTACATGTTGTTAAAAACCAGTGGGGGGCTTTAGGTTTTAATCCTTGTGCACATCACTTGTAAGCACTTGTGAGATTGGTCGAACATCTTCCCAGCTTGCAGACTGGTGAGTTTTGACATTATGGGGATTTTCTTTTTATACTTGTAGAGTCCTGTACAGATAAACTTGTCACAGGAGAAGAGATAGATGCCTCCTACTAATTACACCTATCAGGAGACTCGTTTGGCTTCGCAGTCTCTCCGAGCCCCTGCAGGTGCTGCAGAGCCCTTTCTGAGCAGCAAAGCCCAAGACCACCACAGCGATGCCTCCAGCTTCCCGGCTGATGACACAAATGATGAGAAAGTATGAGAGGGATGATCTCAACCTTAAAAGTGTGCGTACACTGCCCCGTGCCCGACAGACCAGTTTTAGGTACCAAATTAGCAGGAAGTTTCTTCCTTGGGTGTTCTGTGCATATCGCGTCATCAAACTTGCCACGTGCGTGGCCACACGGCCAAGGAAAAATACTTCTAGGTCACAAATTGTAAAACTACCGCAATAACAAAAGTCAGCAGAGACGGTTGCCCAGGTTACACCTCTAGCTGCTGATCTGAAGAGAAATCACAGCTTGGTGTCACCTATATCCCCCTGATACTGTGTCTGTTATAAATGAACCGTACGTTGAGATTTTGCTGCCGCCATTCAAAAGCTTACGAGCGACTGACGTTGCCCAGAATCGGTTACGCTCCTGACAATGCCGGTTATTAGACAATCGCTCTTCAAGTTAGCACACCACGAACGCATTCAGCCCCTTCTGAATAAACAGCTACTGGAAGAGACAGGCACTGCAGTTACTCAAAGGGAAAAAGACACGAGTGGTGACAGCCAGGAAGGCAGCACGGGAAGCAGCGGCGCAGCAGAGAGAGGCTTCGGCAGCCTCCCCTCCAGCTGAAGCCAGCCGGCTCCCCAAGACAAGGCAGGCAGGAAAAGGGAGCTCCTAGGCAGTGCTTTCACTGGCTTCTGTTACCAGACAGGAGAGGCCAAAGTCACATCAAACAGAAACTGCAGATCTCAAAGTCCTTCCTCATAGGTGTTAACAGGAAAAGTGAACTTAACAGGGCTTGGCCTTGCATCTTGCTGATGACACACTCCTAAAAATATTTACCGCTAGGCTAGTCCCCAGCCAGCAGATACTCAGATTTTAAAGGTCTAACAAGCACCTAGGCAGAAAACACATCAGGCAGAAGCAAGCTACACTTCCCCTAGAAAAGCAGTGCCCTGCCCATTGTTTGGCAATTGTGAGCATCTCCCCATGGCACATCCAGTTCCCTCTCAAGGCAGACTAGCAGTGCTGTTACAACTACTGAAAATCCCCACACAGCCTGGCCTGCTCCAACTGCCTCAAAAACCAAAAGCAGGAGTACTAACCAAGCCAAGCACTATTTCCAGTTTCACCACCAATTACAGTCACATATCATGTTTTATGTCAGAAGACTACACATGACATTTCTTAAGAAAAAGTTGTGCCATGATCTAGGGAGCATTTCAGTTACAGAGACTAACAAAATGAAAGGCAGAAGAAAATGAAAGAGCGAAGCCTGAGAGACGCTGCACGCACTGGGAAGAGAGACTCTATGGGTAGAGCAGAGAAAGCATCCAGCAGCATTTAGAGCCGCCCACCCTGGGCGAGCCAGGACAAGATCTCATTTACCTCCTCACCAATGCAAAACTAAAATGCAATGTTACCACAATATGAGGATCACAGTATTGTTTGGGTTGGAAAAGACCTTTAAGATCATCAAGTCTGACTGTAAACCTAAGATTGCCAAGTCCACCGCTAAACCACATCCCATATTAGTGGTTCTAAGGGAAAAAAAATAAATCTTTGCACTGAGTGCTTATCCTGAAAATTTCCTATAAACCAGGGACAAGCATCAAAGCTAAATCAACTCCCTGAAGCATGGTGACAGAATGACTGTCACTCCCAGCCCCAAGTGAAAGAGCAGATGGCCAGGTGCCAGGTCCTGCATTTTGGTCACAACCCCAGGCAATGCTACAGGCTTGGGGAAGTGGCTGGAAAGCTGCCTGGTGGAAAAGGACCTGGGGGTGCTGGTCAACACCCGGCTGAACATGAGCCAGCAGTGTGCCCAGGTGGCCAAGAAGGCCAAGGGCATCCTGGCTTGTATCAGGAATAGTGTGGCCAGCAGGAAAAGGGAAGTGATCATGCCCCTGAACTCAGCACTGGTGAGGCCACACCTCAAATACTGTGTTCAGTTCTGGGCCTCTCACCACAAGACAGGCACTGAGTTGCTGGAGCAAGTTCAGAGAAGGGCAGCCAAGCTGGTGAAGGGTCTGGAGAACAAGCCCTGTGAGGGGAGGCTGAGGGAACTGGGATTGTTTAGTTTGGAAAAGAGAAGGCTGAGGGGAGACCCTACCACTCTCTACAACTCCCTGCAAGGAGGTTGTAGTGAGGTGGGTGTGGCCTCTTCTCTCAAGTAAAGGACAGGACTAGAGGAAATGGCCTGAAGCTGCACCAGGGGAGGTTTACATGGGATAGTAGGAAGAATGTCTTTACTGAAAAAGTAGTCACACGCTGGAATGGGCTGCCCAAGGAGGTGGTGGAGTCACCATCCCTGGAGGTACTAAAAAAAATGTGTAGATGAGGCACTTCAGAACATGCTCTTGTGCGATGGTGAAGTGTTTAGCTTTTTTTTTTTTTTGTATTGATGTCTGGACACGGTGATCTTAGAGGCCTTTTCCAACCCTGACAATTCTGTGACCAAAACTTACAAAATTTAGGTAGCTGTGTACTTTTTCTTGTCTTTTTCAAATAGCTTCGAAGCCACAATGAATTTTATTTATCTTCTACGTGAATGGAATAAACCTATTTTTCAGAAGCAAGGCGTCATTTTTGAGCTAGCAGCATATCTGGAAAGGCAGCTTACACGTGAGGATATGCCTGTTTAAGACATCAAGGACTTTCAAATGAACTGCTCCAAGCACGGTGTCTTTTGGTCAGCAAAGAGTAACTACAATACACCATCCCTCACCTATGCAGAAGGCTGAAGTCTGAAATAACACCAATTTTTGAGCTCCCCGGTGTGAGCAGGGTGACCCCTTCCTCCCATAGGATGGGATCCCCTGCACATGGTGGGAGCCCACTCAGAGCAGCAAGGATGCAATCTCTTCAGGAGCTCTCAAAACAGGTCTCCTTAGTCCACCACAAGTAAATGTTCCTCTTCTACCTTTTTTACTAGGCAACAGCAACCCACTAATAGTACTACACCAAGGCGGCACTAACAGATGCATCAGACATTCAATGAAGACAGAGGGATGAAGACTATGAGTGCACCAGAAGAGACACCTCTCTCTGAAACCAGGAGCCCTCACTCCTGTTACAAACACCATCCCTCGCCATAGCCACAAAAGGGGTCTCATGTCTGTCTCCTGTATTAGTGCACTTCTGCAGCCAGTAACACTGTGCACCAGAGACCACACACTTGCCTGGAAGGCTACAGATGTGCAGGGAGGGTGAAGGACTGCAGCTGCTCCCTGCCAGACGAGTGTGGCTTCTGGAGCGCTTCTTCAATTGATTAGAGGGAATCAGCAGGGCGGTGCAGCACTACCTCCTCGCAACCCGGAGGGGCTTCGGGGGGAGTCCCCCATAGGGAGGCGGTCGCAGAGGGGACGGGACGAGCCGGAGCGCAGGTGCTCGAACGCTCCCAGTCTGAGAAGGATGCGGCAAAGCCGCCCAGACCAGGCCCTCGGCAGCGCGCCGGGGCAGGCTCTCCCGAGCCCCCCGCCAGCCAGAGCTCCTCGTCCGCAGGACCAGAGGAGCGAGGACCGCAGACCCTCCGGCGGCGCGGGCAGGGCCGGCCGCCGGGGGTTCGGGCGCGTGCTCGCCCCCCCCCCTCCCTGGCGGTGGGGGTGCGCTGGCGCCGCCGTTCCCCTGCCCAGGCGCCTGGGTCG
>WUAM01000359.1:38143121-38173633 GCA_024336885.1 Actenoides hombroni | reverse complement strand
GCCGTGGGTACGAGACTCACGGAGAAAGCCGGGTTCTTACACACGGAGCATCACGAGAGGGACCGATCTCTTCTGCTGCTCCTCTGGTGCACCGGGTCCCTCAGGCAGGGCAGCTACAGCTCACTCTTCCCGCAGCGCTGCCTCTTTCTTTGGCCAAGGTTTTAGGATTGTTAAAAAATAAATAAGAATTACAACCCAAAGTGTCTTTTTCCAGGATGAGGATGGCGCTGGGAGCTGGAAGCTTTAACAGCATGTTTATGCCAAATCCTTCTCCAGGGGACCTGAGGGGCAGTTGGCTCACAGGAAGGCCGTTCCTAACCTCTACCCCCAGAAAAGAGAAATTTAAAAAAAACCAAACAAACAAAAAAACAGGGAGAGAAATAAAACCCCACAGAGCAAGGCAGCCAGAGCTGGCATATGCTCTGTCTAGGGGTAACAAAACACTGACAAACCCCATTTGCAGAGAAGAACACTGCTCTGGGGAAGACACCATTAAACAGTTACTAAGATTCAGGCAACAAATGTCATACCTTTTGCTTTGAATAACGTCGCAGGTCTTCATTTAGTTACATTTCTTTCTCATGAACAGATAAATTTTAAATAGTAGAAAGAGCATGGCAGAATGGCAGAGAAAACAGACAGAGGCCTAGGGCAATGCCAGTGGCTGAAGGCCATCAGAACATTCCCCTCGTTGCTCCCCAGCCAGCAAGCTGGTCCCTCAGTAACACAAGCAAGAACCAAACACTGGAGGAAATTCAGCACAGAATGAACAGAGCTCTGGCTGAACAGACCTTTGTACCTTCCCGATTCTCTGTCTGCTCAAAAGCAGATGCCAAGGCTGACTGATAACCGGGGGGGGGGCGGGGGCAAGAAAACAGCGTTTCCTGCAAAGGACTGCCTTTGACAAACCCCCTGGAGTCACCTGGAGGGACCACGTCTCACGAGAGCCTGCTCTTCAAAATGAGAAGCAACAGAATTGAGAATTTTCTACAAAAGGATTGATGGCCAATAGCACGAGGAATGAGAAAAGCCATCTTGTTTCTGAAAACTTGACCTGTTCACAACAATTCAAACCCCCAAAATATTAGCATGGCCTATGACTGTTGTATTAACAAAACACGTAAATCACGAAGAACAGGCCTTTCAACCTGGAGCAGCTTCACCACTCTCACCCACAGAAAGAAGCAACTTACAAATTTAATGAGTAATTCCTGACTAGCAGCATTCTTGTCTCTTAAAAAGAAAAACAAAACAAAAAAGACACAAGGTTTTAAAAATGTCTCATTATTTCTTCTCCTTAAAAGGTGAAACAGAGCTGAACAGTCTCATGCAAACAAAAAAGTAGACAAGTTGCAAAAGTATACACAGCATTTCAGATAACTGCATTCATAAATACATTTGTGATTCCAATAAACTGAAGTGCTTTCATTACTGAAATGGATGTTTCGGTATCCTGTTTTGCCTACTATTTACATAGGCAATGAAAATGGAGTAGTCAATTTCATTTGCAGCTTAAGCACTAATATAGTTTCACATCCTTTAAAGTGCAAACACTTGAAAGTAATCTTCATGTCAATCACTTTAACGTCTAAAAAGAACACAAAAATTTTCTTGTGCTAAAGAGCAGCTGTTGCTAAGCTGGAGAACAAATGTGATGTGATCGCTTTGAAAGCAACATAGGACAACAATCAGAGAGAGGAAGCCATAATTACAGATATGGTAAAGTCTTTAGAAGCATCAACACCCTGATGTTTATGCTGCACCGTATATTGCTAACTTTTATTGCTTACACAAAACACCTGTAATTTACTGTGCTGAAACAAGCCAGTAATGAAAAAAGCACCAAAGGTTCTGCGTGTTTAAGTGTCCATATCCAGTACCTCTGTTCTTACATGCAGCTCATTTCTAGCCTTTCTACACACACAGGCAAAAAAAATAAAACTTCTTTCCATCATAGCATGAGGAGTTTAGCAGGATACACAAGTTTACTTGCCACAAACCTAAATCTTAGGAAGCCTTTCCTTTTCATACCTGCATTCCCAGTTCTTCAGGGCAGACAATACCATCCATGCTGACAGTACCTAGAAGCTATTACTCCCTAGATGTGAAAACCTTTCTATAACAGGTTTTCTTTTATATATATATAAAAGAAAACAATAACATACATATAAAACACTATAACAGGTGATTTTGCTGTTACAGAAGTCACCAATCATTTTCACATTTCTACCTGCATGCTGAGGACCATTCTACAAAGGGACATGGCACCACCTATCATCTTCAGTTCCTTCCACCAAAAGCAAGGGAAGGGACAAAAAGGGACAAGATTCCACTTTTACAAGCTAGATGATGACGACAGGTCTGCCCTCTGTGCTTACTGAATAATTTGGCAGGGAATAGCCCACAAACACATGATACAGTTCCTACTCCCAACCAAATAGGATACAAATAGGCCTCTGTTCTACACAGTCATTGGCAAAAATACTCAGCAACTGAAACACACAAAACGTGCTTGAGACTTGGTGTTTAGTGAATGTATTTGAAACCTTAAAGATGGAATGGATGGTTATCTAACTACACACAGACTCAGCAGTATGCTCTTCACAGCTAGCCCCAAAGACCTCTGAGTTTCCTTAACTCCCATGAAGGCAAACTTTCTGACCATCCAGGTAGTATGTTTGAATCCTTCACAGAAATTTAAAGAATAAAGCTAGAAGAGTCAACATCATTACACGAGTCTGCAGTTGATATTGGAAGGATGCAGTGTCAGGACAAAGTACAATTTTATCCTTGTGAAATAAAACCTGATAATGAGGTGTAATTACTCACTCAACTACTATTACAGGTAATCTACACCTTATTCTCCTCTTAGCCTGAGTGGGACAATTAGAATTACCCTTTCACTACACTATAATGTCACCTCTTTCTTTAATCACCCTCCAGACGAGGGTGGAGGAAATCCTTCCAAGCAAAATTCTTATCCAACCAAGAAAAACTAGCAGCTGGAAAAGCTTCTTCCTGTTCAAATTCTTCATCATGACAAAAAGAAACTCTGCAGACTGAAAAGTTATACCTATTGCTGATTCTGTTAGCATGTATTTTCCAAATACATACTAGATAGTTCTGGTTCTTTGAGGTCTCCTATCTCATAATAACAAAGCAAGCAATTCCAAAAACTTACATTATGTCTCCCCTTCTGCCTATAGCAGAAGACAGGTATAGCTGAGAATGGGAATAGTTACAATCATTTAAGCCAGAGTTTTATACTACATATGCCATTGTTCCCCACTTTAATTGGGCTGCACATCCCCAGTTCACTTCTATAGCATGTTATACTGAGACTCTATAATGACAGCACATGTAGACCTGACAAAGCTGTGGACGAGAAGATGAATTGGTTTGGATTTTTTTGCAGGTAGACCAATCAAAGCACCAGGATCCCTGGGTGGGGTAGGGGGACAGTTTACGAACCTTCAAATACCACAGTTCACTGCTGTTGTCCTACTGTGGTTCAAGCTAGTGAGGTGCCCTGTACTACAATTCTCTCATCAGTTACTACCTGGAGATATTAAACAGTTTGCTGTACACATCATTAATCTAAGCCTACACATAGTGTCAGTTAGGACTAACTGCAGGGGTTGGTAGCTGTCTCCACAGGATGATCACTCTTTCCCACCACCTTTGAGGGTCCGGTGTCACAGTACCAGCTGTAGAGCACCTCAGAAGGGCATCAAGGGAAAAATTCTAATTTTCACAAACGTGTTCACATCTTGGGTTGGCTGTCACGACAGTCAGTGACTACCTTGGGCATATTCCTGATCTGAAAGTGTTTCATCTCGGAAGAGCTCATTCAAATACTTTGCAGTTTGTAATGGTCTGTGCAGCAGAACAAGACAGAAGATTATTTGCCTTGTCTCACTGACCTATACTCCAGATTGCCCTCCACATTGACTTGGACATCTCAGTAGAAACTGGCCTATGTGTATTGCTGAATCATTACTCAAGCTGTCTAAAAATATAGTGATAAATGAGTTCCCTACCTAACAGCTCAGAATTGCATCAGACTAATTCTCAAAAAGGAAAACCAAGCCAATTTCAGTGATTATAGTCAGGCATTGTTCTGTACTCACAGCCTGCTCATAGTCCAGATGGTAGGAAAACATGGGGGAAAAAACCCACAACTATAACCAAAGCACAGAATTTGATCAATATGCTGACTGTCATAAGCAAAGGGCAAAAGACTCAAGTGAAGGCAAACAGGAATTGCTGAATAACCAGAGATTTGAGCTCCATGATCAGCACAAATAATGAATAATACAGACATACCTGTACATATCACTTTCTAGAATTACTCTCTCACACTGGCTTCACTTAGTGTTAATATTGACCTGGAGGCACAAGAGCAATACTGTTTTTCCACAGTAATGAATGAATATACTTCAAAATCTGTCAGAATACACTTTGTTCTCCTAACAGAGCTACAATGTTAAAGGTACTCATCACTAGCAGCATTTTGCTAAATCAACTACAAAAACTAATTTCCATGTTACAGAAATTTGTGGCCTCTTTATAGAGGGGTTTCCACTTCCAATATTAATGACTTCTGCCTCCCCCACTGCAATCATGCTATAGCATTTCTCACAGGGTTAAATCCTTTGGGCTTTCTGGTTGCTCCCTTTGGGGCATTTTTCAGGAACCCTTTTACACATACTCTACCCAGCAATTACATTGCCCTTTAAAGTGCAAAGTCCACTAGCCTCAGACTATGACCTAAAATTAAACCTTCAATATTAACCAATTCTTTAAACGGGCACCTATGTAGAGGGAAAAATTCTCCTCGTCGGCTAACAGAAAAAAAAATGAAATCAGAAGATGCAATCCTTTTTTGTAATCACCTATTTTGATTTTCGTAATTGTATCTGGATTTTAAATTAGCTGTCATGGTGAAAGTGGTAATTACACCAAACTAAGCAGAGCAGATGTTCATACCTGCGCGCGCACACACATGCAGACGCTTGCTCTGCAACTTCTTTCAGTCTGATTAGTGCACTTGTCTGAACACGTTCTTCCTCCGCAGAAGGTTCGGTCTGTAGCCAGCAGCAGGTCTGAACCAACAATGCAAAAATCAAGAGCGTACACAAGCTACAAGCAGCAAAAGAAATCCGGCTGCTGAGCCACAGCGCTGAAACAAAAGCCCGGGCTAAAACTGCCAACTGTGCCACCCATTTTCTTAATCTCTAGGTGGCCGGAAAAGCACAGGCACAGTCCAGTCGCATATTGCCCCCGTGGGGTGGGTGCATCCTACTGCAGAAGAGCGTACACCCCCAGCATTCCCAGCTTCACTTGAAACTGAACCCTCAGGTATTTCGATAGATGTTTGTTCGTCAACTGTAACAGCCTAAACACTAAGCAGATACGAAACACTCTTTTCTACAACTATGCAATTTATTTCTCTTTTTTTTACCTAACAAAACCTGCAGAGTGAGGTTAACCAAGCATGTCTGAGGCAGCAAGGCCTAAACACCACCCCCCCCCCCAAAACTGGACTCACAAAGCTTCCCACTTACCCACTCCTCTTTTGATTTTTAAATCTCGTTGAGGTTCATCTAATTTTCCCATCTCTAAAATCAGACTAGTGTTTGGTACCTCAGAGGAGCTGCAAAAGGGCTTCATCTAGTCACAATTTATACAGAAAAAAACAAAAAAAAAGGTAGATAAAATAGGCAGCTTGAGATTATTTGCTAGACATGAAAGGAAGATTAAAACCAGGCCCAACAGGGAGACGAAACACACGGCCTGGGGGACTCCCCCTTCTCTCTTCACCCGGCTGAACACAGTGACTCAGGGGACAGGGGGCAGTGGCAGCAGGTTCCTGCCCAGGGGAGCAGATGCGTATCCTCTGCTACTATCCCACCCTCCCAGGTGTTCTTGCAGAACAAGTATGAGGCTCCGCAAGTGGAACTGAGCAATGATGAGCATGATGGTTCACCCAGCTTGGAAGTGTTACCAAGATTCAATCAAGCAGCACTCAGCATCAAAACTGCTTCTACAAAGAAATAAAGATGGGTCATTGTCATAAGAGACTCCCTTCTGAAGGGCCAATATGCAAAGCAGACCCATTTGTTAGGGAAGTCTGCTGCCTTCCTGGGGCTTGGGTCAAAGATGTGAAGCAAAACCACTCTGCCCTGGTACAGCCCCTCCTATTCTATGATTCTACAATTACTATCCATTATTTTCAGGTAGGCAGAGATGAAATTGCAACCAGAAGTCTGAGCACAGTCAAGGGAAACCTCAGGGCCTTGAGATGAGCAGTCAAGGAGATGGAGATCCATGTGCCAGCAAAGATGCAAGGGCTAATGCATTGGAAGCCACAGAGACCCTTGAGAACGGTCATGTAGGGATTAGGACTTCTCCCTCCCAAAAGGTGGCAGGATTACTAACCCCCCTCCAGTGCATCTACACCAATGGACATGGCCTGGGCAACAAACAGAAGATGAAATCCATTGTGCAGCGAGAAAACTGTGACATAGTTGCCATTATGGAAACCTAGTGGGATGATTCACACACCTGGAGTGCTGCAGTGGATAGCTATACAGTCTTCAGAAGGGGTAGACAAGGAAAGATGCAAGGGGAAACATAGTGACCAAGGATAAGCAAAAGGCTGAGGTACTTAATGCCTTCTTTGTCTCTGTCTTCAGCAGTAAGACGAGTTGTTCTCTGGGTACCCAGCCCCCTGAGCTGGAATACAAGGAGCAGAATGAAGCCCCCATAATCCAAGGGGAAGTGGTATGTGACCTGTTGTTCCACTTGGATGCACACAAGTCTACGGGGCCGAATGGGATACACACAAAGGTAGAGAAACCTCACGCAAGTGCTCACCAAAGCATTCTCCATCATTTATCACAACTCCTGGCTAACCAGGGAAGCCCCAGGGGACTGGAGCTTAGCACATGTGACATCTACAAGAAAGGCTGGAAGGAGATCCGAGGAACTACAGACCCGTCTGTCTGACCTCTGTGCCAGGGAAAGTTATGCAGCAGATGATCTTGAGTTACATCATGTGGTACATACAGGACAAGCAGGCTATCAGACCCAGTCAGCATAGGTTCATGAAAGGCAGGTCCTGCTTGTCTAACCTGATCTTCTACGGCAAGGTGACCAGCTTAGCAGATGAGGGAAAGGCTGTGGATGTTGTCTAGCAAGACTTTGTAAAGCCTTTGGCACCATTTCCCACAGCATCGTCCTGGAGAAACTGTCTGCTTATGGCTCAGGTGGGTGTATGCCCTGCTGGGTAAAACACAGGCTGGAGGGCCAGGCCCAAAGACTGGTGGAGAACAGAGTTAAGCCCAGTTGGTGGCCAGTCACAAGTGGTGTTCCCCAGGGTTCAGTATTGGGCCCAGTCTTGTTTAATATCTTTATCAATGGTCTGCATGGGAGGAACAAGGACACCCTCAGTAAGTTTGTGGAGGATAACAAAGCTGCGCAGGAGCATAGATATGCTTGAGGGGAGGAAGGCTCTTGAGAGGGACCTGGACAAGCTGAATTGATGACCAAGACCAATAATATTATGCTCAACAAGGCAAAGTACTGGGTCCTGCATCTGGGTCACAACCCTCCCCCACCCAATGCTCCCAGGCCTAGGGAAACATGGCTGGAAAGCTGCCAAACAAAAAGGTCCAGGCTGACACAGCCACCTGAACATAAACATGCAGAGTGCCCAGGGAGGGACAAGAAGGCCAACAACATCCTGGCTTGTATCAGAAATAGTGTGACCAGCAGCACCAGAAAAGTGATTGTTCCCCTGTACTCAGCACTGGGGAGCCTGTATCTCAAATACTGGGTTCAGGTTTGGGCTCCTCACTACAAGACAGACATTGAGGTTCTGGAGCATGTCCAAAGAAGGGCAATGAAGCTGGTGAAGGGTCTAGAGCACAAGTCTTAGGAGGAAAAGCTGAGGAAACTGGGGTTGTTTAGCCCAGAGAAAAGGAGGCTCAGGGGAGGCCTTATCACTCTACAAGTACCTGAAAAGTGATTGTAGCAAGGCTGGTCTGCTCAGCTAAGTAACAAGCAATAGAATAAGAGGAAACAGTCTTAAGTTGTGCCAGGGAAGGTTTAAGCTGGACATTAGGAAAAAACTTCCTTAAAGGGTTGTTAAGCAGCAGAACAGTCTGACCAGAGAGGTTGTAGTCTCACCAGCTTAGGAGGTATTTAAAAGATGCGTAGATGAGGAGATGGTTTAGGGGCGAGTTTGGCACTGTTAGGTTAATGGTTGAACTTGGTGATCTTAAAGGTCTTTTCCAACCAAAACAATTCCCTGATTCTTGCTCTGGGTACAATCTTCCTAAAGAGAGAGCTAGTCAGTAAGCTAACTGCTTTACTGAAATGCCACGGGACAGCTAAACTGCACATTCTCTTGAGGAGGAAAAAGCTCTGACCTTAGAGTAAGTACCACTACAGGAACAGCTTGACCTAGCTGTTAGTCTGTACATTATGGAAAAGCTTCTAAAAGGAAAACCAAATTAAAACAATGGGGGAACTGCAAATGATGAGGCGCAGGACAGGGCATGTTCTGAACAAAGCTTTTTACTGTTGGTGCCTCTCCATTTTTTTAATAAATACGGTGTTGAAGCAGCACAATGTGTTTTAATGAGGATTTTGCATTAGCTCTCAGGATGTGTTTATTTACTCAGTTCTGTAGAATCCACCAAGTTATCTTTGCTTCTGTTTCTTACATGGGGAATTTTCCCAAAAATTTTTGGCTTCTGCTTATAAAAATGAGGCAATTTCTTCTGTTTGCCCCACCAACCTCAATTTGTTTCTCAATTAAAAAAAAAAAAAGACAGCCAGCTGGAGGCATTTCTAGTATGTTACCTCAAAACAATGATGTTGATAATGGCTGGCATGTCTTATAACTCAAATCACTCTGACCTTTTGCCATCCCTTCCTTTGTGTAACTTACATGATTGAGCAGAAATTCTTATTGGCACCACAGACCCCTCTTGGAATGCAGCCATACCTTATATCTGACACCAAGCACTGGTTACAGCACCACAGAAGGGAGGTGCAAAGCTATGTATTCCAGAGACTCGAGCATAGACAATTAGCTGCATCAGTCCATTTGAAACCTAGTGTGAATGATTTTGTAGAAGTGAGCGTAAGCAAGCCCCAGGCTTGGCAGGCACTAGCTCTCATTCTTTTCCTGTCAAGGAGCTCAGTCTTACCGCCAATCAAAGTGCTGCATTTCTTGTCTTGTGGGACCTGAAGAGGCTGTCTTCAGGGTGACCTCTGCTTTAGCCAGAGGTAGTTTCCCAAAAGCATGTTGTTCTCTGTCTGAGGTAGTTGGACTCCTTTTCCATCTTGCTAGATTTACAGTTTCTCATTCCTGTGGCTGGAAGTGAGCTTCCTTTGTCTCCTGCATTTCAAGCACCAAAAGTAAACTTGCAAACATACAGCTACATCAGATCTTCACTTGCTAAACACTGTAGAAACTCCTCTATACTCCTGAAACTTGGACACACCCTTACATGGCTACGAGCCAGACCCAGGCAATCCTGTCATATCTGGGCTGCGCTGTCAACAGAACCAGGCATCAAACCGCTCCTTAGACAAACTTTCTTCCTTCTCATACTCCCTCCATTCCCAGTTTCTGGACTTGACCCATAAATACAGCAAATCTGACTCCACTGCACATGCTCTCATGTGGTTACTGTGACAACAGGCTGATTTGAGTGTCATTCAAATCTTTGTATAAAAGGACACACAAGTAGGTAACAGCACCTCCCACTTTTTGGAAGATGAAGAGCTTCTTTTGAGTACTGTGCTCTGTAACAGTCTGTCTGTATGCTCTGGCAGCAAGGTGCCACACAGGAGCTAGTCCAGTACAACAGAGCTACAGTACCAACACCTGCTCTAGCAGGGAAAACACTGCCTCGCTGGTCAAGCAGACTACATTCCCAGCGTTTGCCTACTGGGCTGTCCAAATGAATGGTACACTGCAGCCCAGAGCCACCATCAAGCACCTCCAGAATCAACAGATAAGGTTCAAACAGGGCTCCAACACACCAAAATGTTAGCAGAACTGTTCATTTTAACTCTTCCAAGAGATGCACTCTGGAATTCTTGCCTGTGGGAAACACTCTACAGCAAGTTCATTTACAAAGTGTTCTAATCACTCAGGTGAAACCCTTCTTTCTACTGCAGATATCCTTTAAGAGTTTCTTTTTGGCTTTCTCACAATCTGTCAGCAGGAACCCAGCAGTAAGCTCTTTGTGTACTACTCCATATGCACTGTTGGAAAAACAGCAAATACAGCAGATCACACCATTTCATGGAGTTCCTTGTACTGAATTCCAGTATAGCATCTCCACAAGCAACAGTTTCAATTCTTCCCACAGCCTGTATGGATTATATTTTTGGACATTGCCCAGACTGTCAATGATCAACAACCTTGTTTGCCCTCTATTTCGATACTTCCATAAAGCATGCAGCATGTCAAGTTCTACTACTCACTGTCCAGAGAAAGTGACATTTTTGTTTTCTTTACACAGAAGTCAAGAAAACAGGAGTTAGCAGATATTTTGTTCACTTTTTTATCCACATCTGCATTTCTTCTTTGCATTTACAACATATCTCCACAAATTAATATTGCCAGGGTTGATTATAATAAAGGTACCAAGAGCAAGTAATTTTTGCTACCAACTATAAAGCTCTGCAAATTCAAAAGTATTTTGACTGCTAAAATAAAAGCCATTACAATGCTGTAACAAAAAAAATTGTGGCCAGTTCAGCATGTCACCAAACAACAACCTTTTGTCCCTAACTCCTTCTACAAGTAGATCAGTTTGTCTGAAACAATCTTAGAAAGGTAGTCTCACTTCTCATATCTTACAATGAAACCATTAATTACAAGAAAAATGAAGGGGAAATAGACCTTTAGAGACATCAGGCACACTACAAATGATTTCCTCCAAGGCTTGGGAAGAAGCTGCAATGAGCTGTCTTCAGTATTTCAGTTAAAATGGCAAGTGCCGTAAATTTGCTTTTTCTTATTAAAAAACCAAAACATATACAAAAGTATTTCTCCTCCTAGAACCTGTAGATCAAAAATTATTTGCCTAAGAATCAAACAGAATACTTTATCTTGATAAAATATTTTAATAGATATGTGATATTTCCAGTAAGATATTGCTTAAAATAATTCCACAGGTAGTAACAAAACAGCACTAAATGCAAGGACAAGTTACTTTTGTTCCCATGTTAGAAAATACAAGCAAAAAAAAAAGTTAAACCAACATACCAAGAGATAGTTACATGTACAACCAGTCCCCCCTCGCATACATTTCAGATTTCACAGTTTGTCTTCAAGTACAGGTTCATGGTACTACAGCAGCTGACGATACCCTCCCAAGCTTCTAGGTAAGAACATGATTGTCCCAGGGTTGCTTGCCTTGGCAAAGGGGACAGTGTCTGAAGCATGCTGTGTTCAAAACATTTAACAGAGAGACACCAAATAGCTTAAAAGTGGACAAATACTGCACTACCAGGAAAAAATATTTGTGGCTACTGAAGAACAGCATGGGACTTCAGAAAATATTTGATGACTTTATAGTAAGTTCTCTTGGTAAATTTATGACAACTAATTCACAAAAGATTTAGAAATAAATAAGGTCTTGAGGAGCATTTTCTGACAATACTGCCTCATGACTTTGTTTCTACATGTTCTTTTGAAAAAGAAAAGAACTTCGAAGTGCATGTTCTCCCAGCTAAAGCGTATATGTAAATATTTGACAAAAATGGGACGTAACACTTCTGTGTAACTCACCGTATAAAAAGGTTCTCATTTTCTCAGTTTCATGGAAGGTCAAATGAGTTGTCGAAGTTTTGCACAGTAACTGATTTTGAGAAGAAAACAGGAAGTCCCTAGCAAAGGCTACAATGCAGAATTTTATTTCACATTTTTAGAAAGACGAAAATATAAAACAATTCATAAACAGTCATTTCAGGCAGGTAAAAAATGCAGTTTCCTAGCAGGGTTATATTTAATCCAGCCAATTAAGTACCACTGGAATTACACATCAGCTGTAGAAATCCTATTCATTTTTCATAGAAACATTAAAGAAAATTATAAAAGTCACAGCTGCACCTAAGCTCAAAGAAGTGAAAGTAGCTGCAATTCTATTTATTAGCTGTTCAGATAACAAGGCTTTTTTAACAAATCAGGTTAGGAAGTCTGATTGACTTTATCAGAAGTAATAGAAAAAAATCCGTGGTGTATTTATTACTACTTACCCTGTCAGTTACCACCTGTGTAGCTGTTATGTACTGCAAATACAATACCAGACATGATATGTAGAGGTCCAGACAAGCTAAATAAACAGTCTCCTTTACTATCAGTGCTAAGGAAAGTGACCTGGGCCTAAAAAAAACCCCACCTTATCAGAGTCACTTGAAGTAATACTGCTAAGTCCATGTCAGAGCAAGACCTTAAAATACAGTTTGCATTGATCCATCCGGTCAGGCACAGATCACTTTTGGTTTTCTTAAAGAGAAGCATGCTGGTATATCTTTTATAATACAATTAAGTTTGCAATGCCCTACAAATGGCATGAAAAAACTCATTAGGAATTATAGAAATTCTTATGTATCTGGATATAGGAAACACCCATGCATAGAAAACTACTTTGAGGTTTACCTCATTTAAAAATACTGGCATTATTCAAGTTTATTTGGCTACAGTCATGCCAGAAGATAGCAGGATTGATTTGTGCTGACCTACAAGAAAATATTAAAAATTACCCACAACAGAGTAAGACATTTTAAGCAAACAATAAAGAATATACATTCCTGAAGGTTAAATCTGAAGGAAATAATGCCTGTCATACAAAATATGTGTGTCTTAATGAAAGAAATAAGAGGAAATGCCTCTAAGACATATGGCATGGTTGTATTGTATTTTGATACTCGCAGAGGGCCAAAGAACTCATCTGCACTGAGCAGAGACAGAAAAAGGACTGATGGTCTCAGACACACCTGTAAACACTGAAAAAAATTTAAATTTTTTTAAAAATATCCTTACGGGGATCAATAGTGAGGTGACTATTACATACCAGTGAACAAGACACCACTGACAGCTCTTTATTTCTCAGTGTAATATGAAGTTAAAAGCAGGGAGCTAATAAGTCATATTAAAAATATTATCTAACACTGTACCAGGCTAGAAAAGTTTCAATGACTATTTTGTATCCCTAATACAATGGGAATTGAAAATAAGCTCAATATAAGAATTACTAAAAGTCAAACGTGTATAATATATAAAGAACTGACTACATATTATGAAATACATATCACAAGAGTGAGCACAATGCATTGCCATGTTAAACTCTAAAGCAAACTCCAAGTCACATGTTGAGCAAAAGGCATCCTTTCTGGTATAACACCACCATAATTCAACTCCAGGAAATCTCCTTTAAGTCAGAGTATAAAATTACCTAAAAACAAGATAGAAAAAATACAATTTAAGATCATCTATCTTCTTACAGTTAGAAACCTGAAAGAACTGCACACATTTTAAAACTCACAATGAAACAATCACTTCATAGTAATTTTGAGAATCACCTGTTCACACAAAGTCAAAAGACTCCTTCCATGACTCTTGCTAGAATGTATTATATTGACTTTCTGGAAAACTTAAAAATACACACACACACAAATGTTTAGTTTGGCTCCAAGCCATTTCGCTTCATAAACAGCAGTAAAACCTTAAAATTGAGAATGAAACCTGTGCAAACCCATTTTGTAAACATTCTTCCAAATCTTAATACCAGCCACAATAAACGAGTAGCTAAAACAAAAAGCCTTTAAGTGGCTATTTGAACATCTTACCAAAGACATTATACGTGGTGTCCCTGAACAGCACTGCCATCTCCTTCTCCACTCTGCATCTGCATTTGCATCTGCGCCTGCATCCTCGCAATCATCTCCTGCATGCGACGAAGCTGGAAAAGTGGCACAGAAGAAACCTGTAGCTTAACCTCACCTCAGATGACAATACTTCCCTGCCACCACACTTTAGTTATTTATATCAAAAAGGGAAGGAGTATTGCATTATCTTTATCTGATAGGTTACAATCTTAGGTCATGGCATCATTTTCTACCGCTCTTCTTCATCCCTTAAGAAGCTGGAAATTTACTGCCTGAAATAAGCAGGCTTTATTGACAATTTAGGATGAGATTTTTAAGCATCCCTAAATGGAAGTCTCTACTTCCTCTGAAGTTAAAACACAAAAATCATGGTGCTGAAGTGCTGAACGAAAGCTCATCATCAGAAGATAAGCAGCTTGTTTATGTCCCTCCAAACTACACCTGCATCTGTCACTAAAAAAAGCTGTCAGAAGTACTTCCCAGCTCCCTTGCTTGTGATGACTAGGTGGAAGCAAGGGTTACAGGCAAACCATCCAAGAGACATAAGCATTATTAAAAATGGCTGAAGCTCAATTTTAGAGCACTGCAACATTTAAACACAGGGTAATCACCTAACTCAGCAGCTAAGGGTACTGGGTACAAGTTACTCCTAGGAAGATTCCAATTGGACTCCAGAAGAAAATTTTTCACCATGAGAACAACGAGACATTGGAATCATCTCCCGAGGGAGGTGGTGGATTCCCCTACACTGGGCAGTTTTAAGATGCAGTTTGACAGGGTGCTGGGCCATCTCATTTAAACTTTTTTCTGGTCTTAGATACTGTCTTTTGGGACACAGGGAAAATGAACAACAGTAGCGCTATGCATTGTGGATTTATCAGAGTCAGAATGGGAACTTGTTTTGTTCTTTATTTCTGACAATTCCTGCTACTGTTTCCTCTTTCTGCAGAGTTGAAGCGACTTTCCTAATGTGCAATTACTAACTTCAGAACATTCATTCATATGAGGATGGCTCTTCCTCCCCACACATGCATTATCTTCATCACTGATTAGACCAATGGAATCAGGCATTTTACCAGATTCCACTTGTTCCAATAAATCAGTATTCTGAGACTCCTCTACACTTCTTTGCATTCTGTTTTGTTGCTGCACCATGAATAACTTTGTATCAGCAAATTCTGTCTCTTCCTTTACAAGTTAAGAAGATCATGTAAATCATTTAACCTAAAGTAGTGATACAAGAATAGAAATTCCCCCATAGCAAGAGTACAAAGCTCTGTCATCTTACTTCAGCTTCTTTTTCAAGCAGAATCTGGTCTTTATTCACTACTTCTTCTTCTTCTATTTTCCTAAAATAAGATGCACACTGTTCAATAACACACATACATGCTGGATTTTGAGCTTCCACAATGTTTTGTTGACAAAATCAAGGCTCTGAGAAGAGCCGTCAGTTTCATAACACAAACAAAACTCATCGTAACACATTCCCTCCCATGACTGTAATTAATGGCTTTAGATTATTTAAGACATCAATTTATCAGTTACTCCTTCATAAAATTATGTCCAGCTCAAGTTTGAACTCAAAAAACATTACAGCTCTGACTTGAAAACATGACAGACCTACAGCCTGTAGGTATCAATGAAAACTCTCTGAACAGTATTCCAGTAAAACAGCTTACCCGAGCATGACATTATCTTAACTGATTGCAATTGGAGTACCACACAAATACACCAAATTCAGAAATACTCCAAGCACATGCTCAGTTCTTCTCCTTCACTAGTGCAACAAATCTATGAAACTAAATCAAAACATAAGTTCAAGGTAATGATGGATAAGATGTTACTAGAAATATGTAGGCAGCTTGTAAAAATAATGAGTGCTCTAAGAAATTCTGTAGCCAGAAACCTGGCTATCTCCAGGCAGAACCTTCCTTTGATGCAGTTCTATCCCATCTCTAACTTCATGAACCATGCTTGCTACCAAAGTTCTAAAAGGTTCATAACCAAAACCGTAGAAGTAACACAACCACTGTACATATCTGGAATCCTTCCAGTTGGAGGAACTTTTTAACCTCTGCTCCACTTCAGACTTCAAAGTTTGACTATTTTTCTAGTCTAGTCACCATTTTTTTTCCCCGCAAGTCCAAAAGATTTCTTTTATAACATGTTAAAGTATAGTACAAACATTGATTATTCCTGTCAAAATTAAGTAAATGCTTTCAATCAGTATGTCAGTATGCTTAATTGGGATGTTCCTGTTTCACACAGAAAAACCAGGTAAGACTATCTTTATGTACTATATTCTCAAGATTACTTACCACTCTGCTAACAGATTTCTCCTATCCCCTGTTGCAAGGTAGATCTGCTAGCAGATCTATTCACACAATTGACATCAAAAGTACAGAGTAAACAAATTGATGCTTGTTGAAAGGTTAATAGAGAAAAAGATTGTAAAAAACAATCCTCTGCCCCCAGAAGCCTCTAAGAACATTAGGAATACAATCAACAAGCAGTAATTGCCAAGCATTGCTGTTGGGGTTTGTCCACATGAGCTACCCTCATACAGTAAACTTCACTACATTCTAGCATCACTGAGGAAACGTGAAAACAAAGATATATGGTCCACTTAACTAAACAGGATACAAAAACACTTTAGTTTCACAAATAAAAATACCCCAACAGCAACTTACTGTCACAGGCCCTTGGCAGAGGCAACTTTAAATCCTCTAAATTTGGTAAACATTATTTTAACTCTAGATGACCTTAGGTTATATTACTTCTAAGACCTTTGTACATACCTGTTGGACAACAGGCACCAGAAATTAGCAAAAATATTTTTTTTAGGTTGAAGTTCAGAAGACAGGATTTAAAAGCCAGAGGAGAAGAGCATATCATCTCGCCTGAAGGGAAAACTGGACTTGTAGGCCAATGCTACAGGCAAAGACAACCCCCTTTTCCTGAAGAATGACTATGCATGTGACAAAAAAATCTACGTCAACAGCATCACAGAAAAAAAACTTTGCAAAATATATCAAACCCACAGAAATGTGCATTATGAAACCCCCTAGTGGCTTAAATAAGGGAAGCAACTTAAAAATCTAAACCAGGAAACAGTTTTCAACAACTCAAATGCAGCTTTACAAACACCTGTTCTGCCTGTGTCTCTTACCAGGAAAGCTGCACCCTACCCACCACAGCTGAAAATAGGGTTGAAAGACATTACTCTGTGACTGCTATGCAAAGAAAAATATATCTGTATATCATGTTTAATAAAGCACTGCAGAAGAACTTGAGTTTCTCTTTTTAAAGATGCAGTCCAAATATTCCATTAGTTAATTCTGAAAAAAACCAACCTTTTTTAACATACCACCACTGATACAACTTGCAAACATAAGACATTATCATAGACATCTGCCCTACTTACCTCAAAGATTGCAATTCAACTGTGTTCAAGCCTTAAAACAAAGCAGAGATCTCACTATACCCTTTTAATGCCACAACTGTCCCTTCAAATTTATATAATACTTTCTTACACTCACTGTAACCAGGTCGACTGAATTTGGTGCTGACTGAAGTTAGAGCTGTCCATGATCTACCAAATCCTAGCAGTGAAATGGGCAGAGAGGGGCAGGGAACAAACAAGTGCAAGAGAGATTTAAAAAGCCTCAGAAAAAGGAGGAAACAACATGTAACCATAAGATTACAACCTGCCACCTCGTTTCAGCCTCTCAGACCGGAAGTTCTCATAATGAAGATCCTGGGTCACTTCCTGAAGATCTTGCATATGGGTGCTGGAGGAAGAAAAATAAAAGATAAAACATACCTGTGTCATATAAGTTTGCTTAACCAACTCTCACATTCAGCATCATATTGGGTCATTGTGTTCAGCATGTACACCCATATAACATGCTAATTTAAAAGCTAATTTAAGTTAAATCGGTGCAGTAAAAGACAGAGACCACCTCAGACTCTACAGTAGCCTTGACAAAAGCTGTCTCAGTTGAGGCATTTGGAGTGCTGCTAGGCATGTGAAACTGAGTAGCAAAGCCTAATAAAATATAAAAATAATTAAAAAAATCAACCAGTAGACTCCTCCTTTGCAAATGAGTATCTACATATAGATACATTTAAATACACACAGTGCAGAACAACCTGGTTTATGTTCCTGGGGATCTGAATAGTAATACAACACCGTGTTCGACAAAAGACTTAGACAAAGGTTATTTTCAGAGAATCGCTGAGTAATCCAGGTTGGAAGGAACCTGTGCATTCTCTGTAGTCCAATCCCTGCCTAGGCCAGCTAGGTCAAGGCTGCTCACGGCCTTCACACAAATTCTGAATGTCTCTAAGAATTCCACAACCATTCCAACTCCTGGTACAGTGTTTGAATATCTTGCTAGAGATTGTTTTTTCAACTACCATTTAATTGGAATGTTCTGACTTACATTAACATGGTCCTCAGCTTCAAGAAGTCATTATGTTCTGGATTCTCCACTTCAACTACACCCCATGGGTAGAGGCGACCTCTAACTTTTTTACCTTTGGCTTCAATGAGTTGATTGGATCCCACTACACAAAATGGAATGCTGGCCTGAAAGCCAAAAATGTGAAAATTACTAACAATGAACCAGAACAAACAACTCCAAGAACAACTCCTGTTCTGCTCAGCACTGCATATTAAAGCACTAATTCATAATTTTTTTTTTAAACGTCCAAATTAAAAGTAAGTAATTGTCACAGAGACAGAATGACACTCAAGGTCTCATCACAGTATGTAACTTGTTTTAAAGCCATCTTGAGCAGTTTGAAAAGATACAGTATATTATCCACATATGTAACCTATGAAGTCAGTCATACCTTCAGGAGTCTGGTCTGCTCTTTAAAATCTTCATCCTCATCTGATTCAGCATCAGGCAGGTGATAAATCTTGATGCCATGCTCTTCTATTTCATCCAGAATCTGGATTTTATAATGAAACAGATAATATGCATGTAAAGTCAGCACTTTTAAATCTCTACATTTTACCATGGTAAAATGTAGAGATTTAAAAGTGCTAAAATCACTTACTCACTTATACACAGTCTTTTGAGAAATTTGGGCCTATCTTACTGATCCAAGTTACCCAGCAAGTTATTTGTTTTTAAACACCGTACTTCATGATATTCAACAGCTACTTACCACAGACTTTCAGACAAGAAATAGCGTTCAAATAAACACTGTCCTTTGTGGATTTCAAATAAGAAATTAAACCTTAAATTAAACCTTTGCAATTGTTTGGTTTTTTTTTTTTTAATTTCAAAGCATTGACTTAGAAGTCGTAATTGCTTTGAACAGCCTAAAACTCCTTGCTTTTGCCTCTGAATTACTACTTGGTGGGTAGGGGTGGGAGTGTTTAAAAACCCAACTGAGCTACAGACACAACAAATATTTTTTTCCGTCTTCATGACTACCAAGAATGGCATCTGCAGCTGGAAACCAATTGTCACAAACCCTAATTTGCTCTTAGAAAAACCCCCACCACCTTTATTTCTGCAGAATTCTAGCACAATACATATATCAAACTGAAGTACACGTCTATTTTTATTGCAAGATAACTAAGGATTTTCAAAATAGCTGAAAAAATCATGAAGTTTTAAATGTAATGGCTAAGCCTGGATCAAGTGTGCCTTCTGGCAAGTTAATTCTAACACTTCTTTCTAAATCTGATAGTTGATTAACTCATGATGGTTTGTTGCATTTTTTTCCCCTCCTCAGCAAATACAGCATTAAGTCCTGCAAGACTGAATGTTTTAGAGTCTTGCTTATGGAAACAAAAAGTGGAATGTATTAGAGGGTGACATATGGGGAAAAAAAACCCTGAAAAATGGGATTTTCAGAGATTTTTCTATCATCAGAATTCTGACTGGGTAGAAAAAAAATAAATACATGCCCATTATAGATGCAGGTACCATCTCTGCTTTGTGACCGATTTAACAGGTGAGGGAGCAATTACCATTAGCAAATTTATTTAAATATTTTTCCAAAGTTTAAAAATTCACTCCATGTAATTGTAAACATAGCAAATCTGCCATTTCACAAACAACATTTTAAGGTCAACTTCCCAATTAAATACTTAATAAAGAATTTACAAGACATTAAACTACATATTAAATAATGTTACACTGTGCATGAGATTGTATTTTTCTTAGCTAGGACGGAGCGAGGTCAAATGAGAACACCCCTCTTCAGTGACCACACTGCTATAACAGAAGTACAATGGTTTTTGGCAAGCTAGAATACTTACCCTTTTCTTTAGTCTTTCTCTCTCTCTCAGAGAAAGCGTATCAGCTTTTGCAATCACTGGTACAATATTTACTTTGTTGTGTATGGCCTTCATAAACTCAACATCCAGAGGCTTTAGGCTAAGATTAAAACATGGAAAAAAGTTTAACTTACTTTTCATCTAAATTACCAGTTTATTTTCACACCAATACAGATCTCTCCTTACACAGTGAATAACACACCCAAATGTTCTAGTACTTCCTTAAGTAATGGCAATCAGATTCTGAAAATTTAAGTCAGCAAGCAAACCCACTCTCCAAGAGAAAATATTTTTTAAAATTAAAGTCAATAAATAGACAGAGAAACACCTACCCATGACCAAATGGTGAAATGAAATAGAAGCAGCAATGAACCCGGTTATCTATGATATGCCTTCTGTTCAAACCACTCTCATCATGCAGATACCGCTCAAACTGCTCATCAATGTAAGAGATTATGGTCTTAAAACTGTAAAAGAAATATGGATGCAAGGAAACATGCTCATTCCCAAATGGTCAATAATTGCAGTAATGTTTCAAAGGTCATATTAAAACACCAAAGCATCCTGCTGCTGGACAAAAATCAATACACTGGTGCTGCAAGAGGAAAAGAGCATAAATCTTGAAATTTCACTTTAATAAATAAAATACTACTATGCTCATTGAGGATTTTTTTGTATTAAGATAAAATATACATACATGTAACACATCTTCACTTCTACAGCAAATTTCTCTTGGTTTAGTATTTATCTTTTTACTAGTATTAATTACACACGCTCTAGATAATTGAAGCTTCTTGTTCCAAATTGATTTAAAAATGGTTTGGGTTGGAAGGGAGCTTTAAAGCT
Source organism: Actenoides hombroni (assembly GCA_024336885.1). Classification (NCBI taxonomy): domain Eukaryota; kingdom Metazoa; phylum Chordata; class Aves; order Coraciiformes; family Alcedinidae; genus Actenoides; species Actenoides hombroni. The sequence goes on along the minus strand of WUAM01000359.1, from coordinate 38,152,566 downwards.
TATCTAATCCACTCCTCTGCCATGGGCAGGGACATCTTCCAGTAGGTCAGGTTGCTCAAAACCCCAACCAACCTGACCATGAGCACTTCCACTGATGGGACATCCACAACTTCTCTGGGAAACTTGTTCCAGTCTCTCATCACCATCACCGTAAAATACTTCCTTATGTCCAACCTAAATCTACCCCCTTTCAGTTTAAAGCTGTTGCCCCTTGCCCTGTCCTGGTAATAAGTATCTTTCCATCTTTGCTGTAAGTCCCTTTTACACATTGAAAACCCTTAGTAAGATCTCCCTGCAGCCTTCTCTTCTCCAGGGAGAGAAGACTCCCAAGTCTGTCTTTCTCGATTGCTATTCTGGCCATTGGATCATTTTTGTGGCCATCCTCTGGACCTGCTCTAACAAGCTCCTATCTGTCTAGTGCTGGGGACCCCAGAGCTGATGCAGGTCTCAAGAGCAGTGTAGGGGGGGAGAATCACCTCCCTCAACATTCTGGCCATACTCCTTTTGATGCAGCCCAGGATACAAATGGCTTTCCGAAATGTAAGTGCACATTGCTGGCTCCCATCCAGTTTCTGTCTACCAAATTCTTTCTTGCTCTCAGCCCATTCTTCTCCCAGTCTGCATTAATATTGTGGATTTCCTCACCCCCATGCAGGACCCTGCACTGGGCCTTGTTGAAATTCATGAGATTTGCACAGACCTACTCCTCAAGCCTCTCGAGGTCCCTCTGGTGGGCATCTCTTTCCTCCAGTGTGTTGACTGCACCACACAGCTTGGTGAGGTCAGCAAACTTGCAGAGGGTGGACTCAATTCCACTATGTCACTGATCAAAATATTAAACATTCTTGGTCCCACAACAGACCCTTGAAGGACACCACTCATTACTGGTTTCCACTTAGGCTTTAAGCCATTGTAACTCTTTGGCCACAGCCATCCAGTCAATTCCTTATCCATCTAGCAGTCTGTCCATCAAACCCATATCTCTACAGTTTAGAGGTGACTAAACAGTATAATTTATAATGAAAGTGTTTGAAAGAACTAGGGTTGCCACTTGGCCATCCTACCTTGAAATGTGTATCATTATTAATATAGAATCAAAGAATCATTTGGGTAGAAAAAGACCAACTGTGAATATAGCCCCACAACAGCTACTTATTCCAGCCACCATCCCTCCCAAACAAGAATGAAATGGATTTCAGTCTTCAAATATACACTCTGAGTACATACCAGTCCAGACAATTGATAGCATCCCCATAACCTGGTGTATCTACCACCGTCAGACGTAGTTTCACACCTCTCTCTTCAATTTCAACTGTTGAAGCTTCAATCTGCACAGTGCGTTCAATCTTCTCTAAAAGACAGTAAACTTGATCTTTCAGAATAGAATGGGTAAGACTATGTCATTTTTGAGATAAACTCAGAAGATTAATTGGCAGATGCAACTGTATCAATATTACTCCACGGATTACCTTCTAAGGGCTGATAACAGCAAGACTCAATACTTAAATTCTTCAGACTTTGTTAGAAAAGTATAGGAGATTTCATATTGTTCTTAAATAAAATGTAGAAACTAAAGTAAAAAAGACTGAAGAAAAAAACCTGTCAGTAATCAGCAGTTTTTGAGAATAGAAAATTATATATAATGGATATTTTTCCTAAGGTTGACAATGACAAGTAATTGTCAGCTAACATGATAAATTACTAAAGCAAGTCATAAAAGTAAAAAAAAAAGAGGGGAAAAAATAGCACCTTCCTCTATTTGCTTACAATATTCTCTTTTGTTGGATTAGTGTATGCCTTGGTTAACAATAAAAAAGGGAAAAGGGACTGAAGAGGAACAGGAGGTGAAGTTCACATTAACTAAATATCAATGCAAAGCAAAAGGAAAGAAGTTGCAAGTCCAAGCAGGCATAACCAATGCACATGTTTAGAATTACAATAGATTGAAAATTAAAGAAAGTGTCTGATTCTTTGTTACTGTGCTACGAGGACATTCTTAAAGCAAAAGAAAGTGTCAACTTTCTAGGTTGCCAATATGAATACATCTGAGGACTCAACAACAAAGACCTCCTATACAACCAGGGTACAGAGGGAACCAGCTCTATCAAACTGTTCGAGTATCATGAAATACACTGGGAATTATTACAGCTAGAAATCACTACTAGCTATGACTAAAATGCAAAGATAAAAGTCTTCAACTCCAAAAATCATTGAGAACAGAGAAACTAGAACAAAGGTGTGTTTACCAGCAGCTCCTGGAATTATCCTTTCTGGGTAGAGATCTGTCAAGAAAAGGCTGTTTATCAGTGTAGATTTTCCCAATCCAGATTCACCTGTGATTCAATATAAAAATAAATTCAACATAATTATATAAATAATTTCTACTGCATCCAGGCAATATCATCTGACTATATATTTTCCACATTAAATATAAATATTTTAATTTTAAAATGTACAGCTTAATTTTGCATTAGAAGTTTGCACAAAAAGGCTGAATAACATTTTTTTACATCTCAGCTTTATGATATACTTTCTCCGAGCTTTTACTGATGATTTGTAATTAAATCTGCTAGTCATGTAGAATTCTGTTCAGATTAGACTTAACATTTCCCATTTCAGTTCTCCTGAATTTTTAAAGCATGCTCTTCTGCTGTCACTCCAGAATGTGAAAGATCATACAGTGAGAAGCTAGAAACTGTATGTGTTATATCATCAACTTAAACCATGAAAAAGGCATTGCTGAACTGCCACACAGCCAGCCATATACAGTGGGACTTACTTCTGCTTTGTATGCTAATGTGGCAAACAAGAACTCAAGGGAAGAGGAATAGGACATGGCCACTGAACATACACAGGGAGCAAATTTTTTTTTCATTGATGAAACTGGGGATTACCAGAGTGCAGCATAAATATATTTTTGTTCTACAGTTATTGACTGAGCCATGGGGAAAGTTTAGAAGACAACTAAGTAGCTAAAGATCAAGGTATTAAGCAGAACAAGTGTTCACAACATAAAAGTAGACCAGTAACTCAAAGGGCTTAGTTCTTAAATTCACTGAACAGATCTTTTTCTAGAATTTGGTTTTATTTCAGGTGTTGATAGAATGAATTTTAAAAAAATTAGATGTTAAAAGTGATGGTCCACATGATCTCTGAGTAACAGAGTGTTCCACAATAGGAGTCTAATAAAAATATCTGAACAAAGAGATGGAACTATTTTTTAAATAAAGATTTGACTAGGAGCTGACAGTTTTTAATGCCTTACAGAAAGCATCTCTCAAGATTGGATTTTATCAGTGCAGCCTTCACCAGTGAAAGAGACATGCAGCCAGAGCAGCTCAGTCCCATGGCATCATCCCAGCAAAACAAAAAAAAACCCTATGATTTTAGCCAGTGATGCATTCCATCCTTTCAGCCTGCATAAATATTACACATAAAACTAACCTGCTTTCATAGTTGTTATCAAGGAATAATTAAGAGAGAAGTTATTCTAAGTAATGGCCACAAAATTTGGTGGCTCAATTGAAATAACTATTTAGATTAAATTATAGCTTAATAATGAGAATGAACATGAAATTGTTACTAAACACAAGTGGGTAGGATTTCCCTGGAAACAGCCTAATCAAGCAGCCAAATTGTTATAAACCCCATCACACATTTTCAAAAGCCACAATAAATAACAGAAGAAAAAAGGCTAAGAAAAAAAACATTGATTAGGACTGTAAATCCAGGCAGCTCTTAAAGAAATGTTCTCTTCTTATAAACTAAGAAGCATGGCAACTTAAGAATAATAGCTCACTACAGGCATTGTAATACAGCCCATAAGAGAACATACTTCAACCACACGCATACTTCAAGAGAAAGAATTCACATTCCAAACTGTTGAAGTAATCAACAATTTAAAGCACAGTTTATTTTATCTTATATCGACTGCTTCTCTCTGCTAGCTTATCTTAAAATATCACTCCAAGTTTTCAATTAAATTACTTTTCTTCAAGTTCTCTTCCTGTGGTTTTCATTTTTCCCTTAGAATACTGTCAGGCAACAACTGTAAAGTTAAATGTTACTCTGAGACATTGGTGGTGTTAGATGCCTTTCTGTTATTCTGACTCCACATTTCCCCCATTTTCTATTTCAAAAGAGGCTAAAAACAACTGTTAGGTCCATATAATTTTATGCAGCTTTCTGCCAGAAGTGCTTCACATAGCACAACTTGCAGATAATCCTGAAGAGACCTGGAAACTAAGTTTAGCTGCAGTAAAGTAAGCACAACTTTTGTTTCTCAGAACTGTTCAGAGTTTTAGGATCATTGAACAGTAAATTCTGAAGAGTTACGGTAGACACCATAGTGTGAAACTTCTGCTTACAGTTTGGCTTTACTCTTAAATTTTATAAGATACCCATTATGATATTATCCTAAGCAAACCCAATGAGAGATACAGTAAACTCTGATAAAATTCTACAGGACAAAAATAAGGGCCAACTCTTTCCAGCACTAAACTACAAAAGTCAGAAACAGGATAAAAGCAATACTAAGGCTGTCATGTGGCAAAACTAATGCAAGTTTTGAGGACAGGCTCTCTTACTACTGGAATCCAAAACAGTACTTGAAACGTTTATCTCCTGTTACATACTGCCTCACCTCTCCTGCTCATTTCCACTGTCATTTCTCTTGGACAAACCTAACAAATGGAATTTACTCCTTGTGAAGCCAGGCAATAAAGAACCTCACACCAAAACTCAGAAATTACAGCTCCCAAGCAGTATGGCCAGGAGAGATATAGAAGATGCCCAAGCCTGATTTGGGATCCTACTTAATTTGCAAAAATAACGCAGACTTCTCAAAGGATCAAGGTATTTCTGCAGACACACTGGATTTTTCTTTTCATTCCAGCTACCAACACAGATTCTCAATGAAATATCAAATAGAATTAAATTTTAAATTATAACTTGTAACAGAAAATTCAGATCCATTTAAAAAAGTAACAGCTCACATCAAAATCAACTAATCCAATTCTTCTTGTCCTCTCACAAGGATATTCAGAAGGGGTGGAAAGACCAGAACTCAGATTTCTTTTTGAACTACAGAAGCATAAAAACCTATTTAAATAGAACATTCTCCTTATTACTATCCTCTTAATCAAGACACACAAGCAAACAAAGATTGTATTCAAGTGCAAAACCAATTTTAAACTATATTTTAAATGGAATACTTCAATCCTGTAAGACAGAAGGAAGTAACAATCACCCGAGTGCACAACAGAATTTCTTCACCCATGAACTTTTGTATTCAAACATGGTTTGTAGTGGGGAAAACAACATGAATTAATAAACTATAAAAGAAAGTTAAATGCTACAGCACAGAAAAGCTTTCTGATGCAAGCTGAAGCCTCACAAAAGTGCACATAACACTCGTTTTCACTCCAAATTTCCTGTGAGCAAGTACTAACTTTGAGAAGGACTGTAAAATGTTTCCTTACCAACCACCATAAGAGTAAATTCAAACCCTTTTTTCACAGACTTCCGGTGAACCTGATTGGGAAGGTTTGCAAATCCAACATAGCCAGGGGTTTCTGGATTAGTAAACTGAGCAGGCTGTTGCTAAAAAATAAAATAAAAATAAGACAATAAGCAATGACTCAAGATATACTTGTTTGTACAACAGTTTTCTTCAGTTGCTCCAACTGATTTGACGACATACATAGAGAAAACTACATAGGTGTTCCTGTTACTCAGTTCCACAATGAAACGCAGAACAGCTGCATTCATCTAGAGCTTAAAAAACCCCCAAATCTAGTTTATTCAGCTATCCAGCCAAGATCACCTTAAGTAAAAATGAAACAAATCCCCAAACATTTATTTAAGTATGAAGTGCATTCACTAATTGACATTTTTTTAAACAGCGTCTTCACAAACATTATAAATTAAAAAAGCTTATGTCCAGTGTTTAGGGATTTAAATAAAAAGATGACAATTTCCAATCTGTTTTTAGCACATCCAAATGAAAATCCTGAACAAGTAGTTAAGTGATAGCCATCTGCTGAAAGTCCTTTGTAGAGATCTCTTTTAAAGATGGAGGGGTTTATACAACAGTTTCAAATGTCCACTACTAGAAATGCCACAAAGAAGCCTTTAGATCTGTTAGTTTTGCTCTTCAAACACATTCCTCAAGTACCCTTCAACATTCATTTCACTCCAAGAAACTAACATGGATGTTTTACCCATTATACCAAATGCAGGGGACCAAGAATTAGACTAATCCCAATATATCAATAATATTTTAAGTTACTTCATTGTTTATGAAGGATTAATAAATACAGAAATTAAGAAATTCCTTTTCTTAAATGATTCCTACTCAAAACACAGCACAAAAATGGAAGTTACAATGAAAATGCACCAGGAAGTTTATATGCAACCCCATGACCAAAATAAAATCCTACTAACATTAGTTAACTGCAGAGGTTTATACTTGTAGGAAACTAATACATGGTTTAGATCACTTAATCTTCCAATATTTTGTTTTTTAAATGTGAATTCTCTTACTTATGACCCATAAATTTAGCACACACATCACCATAAAATGCAATTAAAGTTACACATTCTGAGCTTGCAGTTAATATTTAAAAACAAAATATCTGATTCACATTGTTACATTAGAAGACAGAAATGTTATCCTTACCTTAGACATTTTTATGGAGGTCAGGAATAAATCTGGAAAAATAATATTTTTCAGCTTATTAGAAATCACAGGGGGAAGAACAAACAAAAAGACCAAACAGAAAACAATATAATACCCACTGTTGCACACTAAATGTAAAAAGGAGCATTCTTGATTGGATGTCCAGATTTTGCAACAGTGCCAATTGCTTCACAGAGTATTTGACTCTTTTGATACCAGCTTTCACCAACCAGCATAGTTGGATAAATTCAAACAACATGAATGTGGGGTGCTAAAGGCACTGAATGTATGACAAACCATTTTGATGTCTGAAAAAGAAAAGTTCACATCCTTTCCGGAAACTAACCAAACCAAAGACTGTGCTTTAGACAGCTTCGTATTTACAGGAAACAGTTTTTGCAAAGCTAAAAAATAGAGTTCAAGTATTTTTCCTTTTTAAGTCTCCTTCCCCCCAGCATTTCCTTTCACACTTGAGTGTTCTCTAAAGATCTGACAGCTCCAAAATGAAATATTTTCTTCTCATCTGGATATTTGCAAACAGTCATTTTAACTTCTGTTGCCAAGATAAGATTTTCAGATGCAGCTGCACCAATTTTAGATACAAAGTAGACAGGAGGAAAAACAACAAACAAAAAAAACTAACCAAAAATAACCAAACAAAAAAACCCTCTCTTATCTAACATCTCTATGCAAAGAGACTCTTGACAAAAGACCTGCCAACACAGAAGAACTATCATGCTAACTCACATGAATGCAAGAGATCATATCTTTTACTATGGCAACATGAAGATACACCATATGCTGACATTTTTAAGTCATGAGTGCTCAAAGTCCCCTTTCTAGTCTCTCCCACGTCTTGCCCTATAACAAGAAGGTATCTGGTCCTGACTCACAAATCCAACACACTATAGGCACCTCTTATCTAGCTAGCTCTCTCCCAGTTTCATTCTACAGATTTTAAATTAGCACTGATTCTTTCCGTCTTCCACGCAGATTTTTGTGAGTTCAGCTTCATGTGAAATGACACCAAACTGCTCCCACATACAGCACACTTCAGTATGTCCCTCTCATCAAAAACTCATCTTGAAGTCAAACTGCTTCCCACACCCCCATAAGGGTCAGTTCTGAGGAAGACTATTTGATGGGAGACAGACTAAAGGTGCCAAACCTTTAAGCAATTTGGCGTTGTTTCACATGAAACCAAGCCTGCAGGCAAAAACCTGGCATCCTGACTATACACAAGGGAAGATAAAAATGGACAGCATGCTTCTCAAGTGAAATTTCATGCTACAGATAAAATCCCCTATCTGCTATGTCTATATTTCAGTTAATAAGGTGGTCTACAACCCATGAAGCATTCAACTACTGAAAAGATTATCTGTGAGACCTTTATGATCATGTAAGATTGCTCCCATAGCAACTCTTCCTTCCAAGAGCATTTCCTGCGGAGCGATGTAATTGACCCCTACTTAACCATTCCCCATGAGAGACCCTCGATGACAAATAAAACTAGATTCTGCTAGAAAGAGAAGAACGTTTGTGAGGCTTGTCTGTCACCCAACTATTTCTCAGAGGCAGGCTAACATCAGAGAAAAGTTTCTCACAGCTACCAATAAATACAGGAGAACTATTTATCCAGATGGCTGCGGTTATATTACTTTTTAAGACATGGACCAAGCACAGAAATCTTTCAGGAAATAGATTTCCCGCGTCATTCCCTTCAGGGCAGCCGCTGAGCACTCCCAGACAGGCAGGAGCACTCGGTCTCGGAGCGGTCCCTATTTTCCTCTGGAGCTGGTCGATCACGTTCCTCAACCTCCGCTTTCCCCAACCCGGCTGGACGCTCCTACGACAGCATCTTCTGAAGGGCGCGTGCAAAGAGCGCCGGGAGCGACCACGCACCCGCTGCGGGAAGAGAGAACCGCATCTCTGAGGGCCTCAGGCCGGCAGATGCTTCAGGCGGCTCAGGCGACCAGAAGGCCCCGCGCTCGGCGGAGGCAGGCAGGGCGCTCCCAAACCTCCCCGGAGCCCCCGAGGAGCCAGCGGCTCCAAAGCCAGCGCTGCCGGCCGCCACCCCGGCCTGCAGCCCCTACCGGCCCGCTCCCTCCTCACCAGCGACCACAGCACCCAGCCCGGCCAGCCCGGCCACCCCGCCACCTTCCCCTCAGCCCCTTCCTTCCCTCTCAGCCCAGCCCGCCGAGCGCGTCCCGCGGGAGCACCCAAAGGGTCTTCCCAGAGAGCTGGGGAAGCGACAGCCCTTTACCTCCACTCTAGAGAGGGGCCACGGAGACGGACCCTGAATCCCATAGAAGGGAGGCAACGTCCCAGCCCTCATCATCCCTCACCTGCCCGCGCCGCACGCAGCCAAGAACCACAACGGCCACTCCCGCGCACACGCCGTCCTGAAGGAAGGGCCCCGGCGCCCCGCCCCTTTATGGCCCGCCCCGGGGCGGTGCCTGGAGGGGCGGTGCCTGGACCGGCGCGCATGCGCCCGCCCCATTCCCATAGCAACCCGCCGGCCAAGGGTACGTGGGGGTGGGATAACTCGTATGTTGGTAGGTCACGCACATCCCTCTTCTTTACCAAGATGGCGGCCGGCCCCTCGGTCTCGTACCCAGCATAGGCTTCGTTGTGGGCCTACTAGAGGTAAAGCCGATCCCGGTGCTCGGCAGCGCTGGCCGCACGGGAGGGCGGGGGGTGGTGGGGAGCGCCTCAGGTAACCGGCCCGAGGGGCCGGGCTTCAGCCTGGGCCGGCGTGGCGGGCCG
>WUAM01000359.1:38096577-38143021 GCA_024336885.1 Actenoides hombroni | reverse complement strand
GGCGGGCGGGGGGGGGGGGGCCCCCAGGGAAACGGGGCGAGGGCGCGGGCTTGAGCCGGGGCCCGACTCGGCGGCCGGGCGGGTTCTGCTGCCTCCAACAAGATGGCGGCAGCAGAGAGACGGGCTCAGCGGGCGGAATCTCTAGCGAGCGCCCGGCTCTGCTCTATGGTGTCGGTCTTTCCGATTGGCGCGGGGTGGGCCACGTGCCGCCGGGGCGCCCCCTCCGCCCTCCCCCCCCACTCCCCCCCGGAGCTTCCGATGCGGGGGCTGCGCGGAGGGGCGCGTTTGGCCGCCCGTGAACCCGCCGCCCTCGGTTTCCGCTGCCGCCGGCAGCCTTTGGCAGCGGCCGCTCCACCGTGCGGAGGCAACGGGAAGGGCTCCAGTGCCCACGGACCTGCGAGCAAAAAGCATGAGTCATGCCCCCCTTCCCTCCCCTCTGGCGGCCGCCCTCCGCCCCGCGGGTCACCGGGGGCTTTTCCCGGGCCCTTCTGCGGGGCCAGGGCCGAGAAGAGCTCGCACGCCCCGAGCCGGGACAGCCCGGGTGCGGTCGCCTTCCCCACTTGGGCCTGGCGGCACAGCCTGTCCCGAGGCCCGCTCTGCTGCGGACTAGGGAGAGACCGCGCTTGAGTGTCAGTCTTCCTCTCGCACCGCGGGTAGGCCCGAAAGTTGATGCCCCCCGTCATGGGCTGCTCTGAACAGCTACTGCCTTACCCGTGGCTCTTCAGGTAGAGCCAGTCACCCCTGCGTGATAGAGGAGAAATTCTGCTTCTTCACTGAACTGCTCTCTAATCTTGTAGTGCTTCTTTATTGTAGGTTATTTATAGAACAGAGCGATGCAGCAATCGAGCAGAACTGAAGAGAGTTATGTGCAGGGAGTTCGTGATCCTTGGGCCTAGCTCTGCTGAAGTGGTTTGACACGTGATAAGTAGCACTTCCCATGCTGGCCTTCCTCAAACAGTAGAAAGGATTCCCAACTGGCAAGAGTAATTCCTTCCACTGAAAGATGAGAAGCAAGAGAGCAGGTTGTGCTGGGAATGTACTAGTGACAGCGATTCACTCATAACTGATGAGATGAGCCAAGGTTCTTGAATTCCCAGCTCTAGTTTAGAATTTTAATCTAAATTCACAACTGGCAGCGAAGTGAAGGTTAGAGACATCCAGTCCCAAGGAGTTTGAAGGAATCACTTATTTTCCTATACTGTTGTGTAATGACAGAGAAAATTCTGCACATTAATACATGCTCTATTGCCTTATTGCATGTTTTCTGTTTAGTAAGGCAAGTGAAGCTGCTCTGTGATGACCTAGTCTCCATTTTTTCCTGCTCTTGCTATCTAAATGCTACACAATTGTTTTCATTTAGAAGACCATTTAATAGTATAATGGTTCCCCCACCCAAACCAGACTGGAAGGTGGTGTTTCAGGTATCATTTCATAGGTAAAATAGATATCCTTCTGTCTGGGACAGGAATATACATCAGAGGCAAGGCAGAAAAGGAAAAGTAGCCTAATTTGTAGGTGTGTGTCTGCTAAAGCTCTGTATCTCCAACCCTTTGCCTATTTAGATTTAAGCTATTTGGAGGGGGGAAGTATTCCTGTGTGTGCATGGATTTTCATGCAGCATGGCCCAAATCATATACTCAAGCCATGAAAAAAACCCCAACCTTTTCCTTCCAAAAAAGTTAACAGTAGTATAGTTTTTCACAGATCAGAATGACAGGCAGAGGAAAAGTTCTCGCTAGCTGTGGAGGTAACAACACCTGTAGGCTTCTAAATGTAGAGTGGAAGAGGGACTGTAACCGTCTAGTCTGAGCTTTGCCACTGCAGCAAGAGTAAGCCTAGATCATTCTCAAAATACATCTTTCTAAGTGGCTTCCAAGAAGCAGTTAAGAAAGAATGCTTTGTGTTTGTCCTGTATAAATTGTTCTGAAACTTCACTCCTGATAGTGACACATACCCTCCTTCATTGCAAGTTAAGCTGATTTCTTGTTTTATTCTTTCCTTCCTCTCCCCCAGTTCTGCCTGAAAAGGTGAAAAATATATGACGCTACTTCTGAATTAAAGGATATTATGTTCCCCGCTTTTTCGTTGGTCTCGCTTCTCTAGACTGGGATGATCAGGGAAGAGATTTCCCCCTGATTGGATCATGACATTATCATTATCTTGGGTAGCATAATGGTAACGATAGTTTCTTATTTTTGGTAGGATAAGGGCAGTTGTTCTTAGTCAAGCAGGTAGACTTTTTTCTAGTTCACCTTAAGCTGCTTCTGAAGACAGAATAGTCTATTAGAAGAGAGATCTGTGCCGTTGGATTTCATAGCTGTTAACAGAGTGGAGAGCCATCCCCAACAAGCCCATCGGTGCAGTTTATACCTTTTCAAGAAAACTGGGATGTTTTATTGGTTAAAATATTTCAGCTGATACCGCCTTTTCCAAAGCATACTCTTTCCTTTGCATATAGAAGCACATTAAGCTAGTACAAATACACCTAGGATTGTGCTGCTGTGAGAACACAGGTAATTCACCTGAGTCACTACCAGTCAGCAGTGGTTAGAGCAGAGTAGTCAGCAGTGGCACTGAGACCCGTCCGGAGTGTTCAAATTGAATGCAGGTGTGTGATTGAAAAACTTCATTCACCATGACTGGGAAGGTGTCTGACAATTTGAACTGTGGGTTTCTGTAGAGTATCAGATTGTGTATCAGATTGTATTCAAGGATTCTATAGAAGGAAATTCTCAGGCCTATACTGCACAGAGTTTATAAAATGAACCTTAATGAAAAATAGCAAGACTCTGGCAAGTGTCCTCACTGGTGTTTTGAAACAGGGAAGCCGTAAGGACAGGGTCTGGAAGCTGCCTTTGCATTTTCCTTGCTGTCAGAAAAAGAGAAGTTATGGATCAGTCGGGCTCATCCTTCGCAGGAACGGGCACCCACACACAGCCACAAGAAATAAAAGCCTTTTAGCATGCTGTGGATCGAGCACAATCGTATCCTCCTTCCTCTCTGTAGCATCACCCTTAGGAAATACTGTTAGCATCTTGAAAAAGACAGGCACCACTGAAGAAGTTGCAACAGAGGATTTTAAAGTGGGCTGAGAAAGGTGTGTTCACCCAGGATGTAACGAGTCTGACTTGTCCAAGAGCATGCAACTGATAGGCTCGGAGCCTGTAAAACTTTTGCAACATGGGTCTGTGCAAGAATTAAGTAGGTGTTATTTGTATTCAAATATGAAAACAGATAAAGAAGAGATAGGAAAGTAAAACCCAGGTGTGGGATTAGGCCTTTTCCTAATTACACCAATTAACTTCCTAATTACCCTGAAAGAAGAGTGCATCAGGCTGTTTTGTGTAGAGTGGTTTGATGGTGGTTTTTTGTTAAGCTTGTTTTTTTCTGGGGCTTTGGTCTAGAAGCTATTCCAGTGGAGTCCGTGTTACCAGAAGGCTGTAGTATTTACTGTGGGCTGTGAGACTGTGTTTGGAGAGGAAAGGAGGGTCCTGGCTGGTAGGGCCCATGTGGGGAGGGATTGCAAAAGAGACACCTAGAGCTTGTTTCTAGACCTCAGGTCCTTGTGCTAGCCTGGTAATTAAGGCATGAGTCTGGTGTCCTGAGTTTGGGGCTTGTTTCCAAGAGTTCTTTTTGTTTTAGAAAATCCTAGTCATAGAAGAATAATTTTGGGTTACAGGCTTATCCTGGATGTGGTATTTATACCTGAGAGAATTCAGCATGTGTCTCTATATTTAGCTGTCCTCTAGCTTTAAAAGAAAGAGTGTTTATGTCCTGAAAGTCTGCTAGCAGAATCTTGTGATTTACATTATTGTCTCAAGTGGAAAAGTCCTTCATTCCTAATAATTCTAGTGACCTTTCTCCCCATCTTCCTTCTGAGAACTCTTGTTGCCCCATGGTTCTCATGGTGTGACTTCAGTGGAAGAGAATCATGGAGTCGGGTTAAGTAATGATGTATCAGTAAACAAGGAGAAAGTTCTAACTAAAGTAGGGGGAAAAGCTTCTTTATTTAGAGTATTTTACATATATGGAAGACTTTGGGTTGCTGGGAGGTTTATGTGTTTAAGGTTTTAGTTTTAACAAGGAAAGGTAGTCAGGTTGTGATGAGTGTTCTGGGTTTATTTTATTTCATTTCATTTGTTGTTTATTTTATTTTTGGTGAAAATTATGTACGTGAAAGCCAAAGTAGTTCTTTTTTCCATCTTTCAAGTGACCTAAAGCTGTACCTACACAAGCTCTGGTATTTTCCCAGCAGTCACAGAAATACAGGTATCCTTTCTAACAGTTACCATATAATACAGATACTTTTCTTTGAACTTGCTTGTTGATGTCACTTCTCTCACAACTGGTTCAATTTTGTTGAATCGTGCACCTAACAGATCTTTCAAGCTTTGACGATATCTACTAATATTTTGCAAATGATTGCTAGTTATATTAGCATGTAAATAACTTAGGTACGTTTATACCTCACAGTGCTAACTAATTGACTTCTGCTGATTGAAACAAACATTTGGTTTCATCTAGGTGTACTGTCACTTGGTTTTGCATCTCTATGTTTCTGTGGTTTGGGGAGGGCTAAATAGGTAGCTTCTGGAAAGAAGGCAGTGGGATGTGCATTTACATATATGTTTGTATATAAGACAGCTGGGTTTCTGCTTACTACCCTAAAGAAAGCAAAATGCTAGTGGTATTGAGGAGGGAGCCGGGGGACAGGGGGGAGACCTTGCCTCAGTGAAGTGTCTTTAATTGCACTTTTGGCAATCGTTGGACTTGGGAAGAAAGCTCTGGCCCCATCGAGAGCAGAGTGTGACCCCAGTGCCAGGAGCAGGTTCCTGAGTATAGGGAAAGGGGCAGGCGGGTGGAGCGGGGCAGTCCTGGTCCAGTGGCTGTGAGGGTGCAGAGGACTGACCTTGGCCACAGCTGCCCATACTGCTGGAGCTGGCTGGGTTGCTGTGGCAGCGACAGAAGCATGTCTCTCTTTTGTGAGGAGCAGGGGTTGAAGCAAGAAGCTATGTCCAGCTGGAATTACAAAAGAGGCACTTGCAAAGCAGCAGTCAGAAAAAACCCAGGGAGAAACCTGAGAGAAAGGATGGACCGCAAGAGGCTCCGTTAGAGGAAATGATAATGAGTTTAACTTCCATGGAAAAACAGCACTGGAAGGAGGGAAGGGGTTGGTTCAATAGCTGTAAGACACCAAGAAATGATGATTCACAGGAAAAGTTTTGCCTTTGAGAGGTTTGCATAGCACAGTAATATTAATGCGACCTCCCTCAAATGACACTGTTTAATATTATTGTAAAGTTAAATGGATTTACTTGTTGACGCAAAATGGAAGTAGTACCAGATTTTCTTACACTCAGCAACACAGTATCTGGAACTGTTTTCCAGCAACAGTTTTGTTGTCTTTTCTAAAAAATTTTTCAGTGATCAGAAAGAACCATTTGGGAAAAGCTTGTGGATGGAATGGGTAGATTTATTTAGCATTAATGGAAGAAAAGAAGAAAAACAAAAAACCCAAACCAACAACAAGTGACTTGCTTATAAACATATATCACCAATTGGGCTCATACTGATAAAAGCACCCAAATGTATAACTTACATGGACACCTCACCTTTTACCTGCACAAGAAATACCTGTGAGTGAAATTGTCTGTGAGTGCTGATGTCATGACACCCGATAGTTGTGTGCTGTTGGTCCAGTATCCCAGCAACTAACTGCATTTTAAGGAAGGAAGACTTGGGACCCTGTCGTGTTTTGACTATTACTTGGGGGTGTCAGGACCCAGTCTTTCTCCTGTGTTATTAAGCTGATAACTGCTTGTTAGGGGGTTCTGTCAAAGCCCATAAAAGTGCTGTCTGACCTGTACACAGGCTAGGTGATGTGGTGCCTGTCAGGACTCTGGTTTTAAAGGAAGGTTACCAGTATTGCATCTCAAATATCATGAGGCAAGTGTGTCTAGCTTTCATAAAGCTGACCTCTGGTGTGTTTTTCATTGGGGATTGGATAACTGGAATAATCTTGTATCTTTCAAATGTCAGGCTTGGTTTTAGAGTATTGGCACGTAGCATTGGCATCACTCCTCTGTCCCTTTTTCCCCACCCCTGCTAGCTTTGGTTGACTGGTACTTCAAAGGGTTTGCAGTGGGGCAAAGGCCTGTTTTTAGAGGAACACTGAACACCTTGACAGCTGTTGCTCGATTCAGATGGTACCACCTGCAGTTGTACTACTTGCTCACTCTCTTGCTGTTGTTTCTGGTACTGTGTTTCTGTCTATCCCTGCATTTCTGGCACTGAGAATTAAACTGGATATTTGCCAAAGGAGAGTGACAAACAAAGTTTAGGCCAGGCTGTGTGGCAGGGACAGGGCTGTGTGGCAGGAACAGGGACACTGGGCATAGGATGGGTATATGGTTTGAGTTATTAAAAAAGAAAAGCCAATGGTCAGAGTTAACAGAAGTAAGATTTCACCACTGGCAGGGCCAGAGGAAGTCACAGTGGGGCGAGAGGCCAGGAGTGATCACAATGGACTGTGGCTGCTTGCCTGGGCTGCAGCCTCAGGTGAGGAGTTGGGAATGTTTGTGTCTTTCCAGTAGGCATGGGAGACAGAGTGGGCTGTCTGACCTCCCCTGCCCTTCCCAGAGAGGGAAGCAGGGCTCTGCTCTTTGCAAACAAGGCCTTGACTGTTTCCATTGCACAGTAGAAAGTAAGTTTGCTGTTATCTGTGTTCAAGTGATAAAGCAGAACATAAACCTATGTTGGAGCAGTTGAAAGAAAAGCTGAGAAGAACGACTCGCAAAGCAAGCAGGCTGAGAGTACAGATGGAATGTGTTGTGGTTGGCCTGTTATTGCATATGCTTTTGTTTTCAGAATGAGTACTTCAGCAGTTGGTATAGCATGCTGGGTTTTAGGTCCATGGTCTTACAAGGACCCTTGAAATCTTTGGAGAATAGCAAGTTGTAGATCTATGACTGTTGCTTAAAACTAGAGCTGGTTATGTAGCATTGAGGAAACGAACGTTTTACACCTGCTCTTACAAATGGTTTCATGGAATGAAGATATTGAGTTGATGGCTCTGATTGCAGCAGAGTTGTGGATAAAAATGAGATCAAGCAGTGAGTGTTTAGAGAAGTTTAGAAGTTCTTGGAAATGTAAGAAATATTAACCCCTTTATTCCAAAACTTGTATTGCTCGGGGTGCTATTCTGTTAATCTAAAAGACAATAACCAAGATTGGGTGGAGGACTGTACAGCATGAGGTATCAAAGCAAAAAATCTGTACCTAAAATGGCACGTGCACCCTTCCAGTTCAGCCCAAAGATGAGCTGGTGGGAGGGAAATGATTCACTTATGAAAAGAGGTTTTAAGCGTAAAATAATATTATTTGTAACAATTAGTGGAAATTGTTTTACTCTGAGTCCTTGCTATCTCTCCTTTCATTGCAGGCTTAGAGTGGCCTTGCAGATTTGGAAGAGAAAACTGTCTGGTTTTTTCACTGTCAGTTTAGATCACCGTGATGTAATTCTGTCTAACACATGAAGAGCCTTTTGCTTGGCCTAATAGAGATTAGGAATTAGTGCTTGTCTGTGGGTATGTTGAGCCCCTGTTGCATGTGCTATGAATAGGACAAAGGGAAGGCTGTGCTTAAATAGTGAGGGTCCTATCATTGCTTTTTAAAAGTGGCAGCTGGAATCAGATACTTACTTTAATGCCTTTTCAGAGGAATTGTTGCCAAACTGAATTTTTTCTTTCTATTTTAAATTGTTCCTTCCCTCTCCAAACAATGCATTAGTCTTCCTGCAAGTTTAATTATTTTATTTTTGAGGGGTTTTTTTTGTGTCACAATAGTGCTAACTTTTCTGGGTAGTATTTTCAAACTGCTCATTATAACTGAAATATAGAAATATAAAAATTTACAAAATTGGAGAGTCTTGTGAAGCCACATGACTTGGAGAACTGGAACTTAGAAGAAGACATACCAGAGCACGTAGAAAGTTTACAAAAATGGAGCTCTGGCATTCTCTTAAGTCTTTGTTATCCAGTAAACATTAGTAACTGAGGAGTTTAAAATCTTTGAAGCAGCTGTGAACAACCTTGCTTAGGTTCTTCTGTACAACACCTAAAATTAAAATAAATATCTGCTTACAGTTTCCAAGCTTAGTTTGTAAATTGTCCACCTGCCCCCCAAAAACTGTAATCTGGGACATTCTTTGGTTTGCCACTTAATTTTTTTTTTTCCTGTATATATTTATCTGACTGCTGTAAGCAGGTCCTTAAATTCTGCCCTGTAAAACATCAACCTAAGGGTAGCTGTAGGAAGGCCTTAGGAAACACAGTGACAAGTTCAAGCTAAGGGATATGGTCAGCTTTGAATTTCATAATATATGACAGTTAATGCAAAAAATGGTAAGTTTAGGGCTTGCAAACCCCTTGCCTTTCCAAGGTTTGTGATGTGTAGTTCATGGGAGCTTCTGGCAACATCTCTTTAAATAAAGAAGTAAAAAAGAAAAGTTTAAAAATTGCCACGTGTTCATTTTATATTGCAGTTGCCAAGGAAGAGGGAACAAGAGACACTGAAAAGGTAAACAAAAGAACTCCAACCCGGTAGCCAAAGGATGGTGAAGTGAAAGTTTCCCTTTGAAGAACAGAAAGGAATTAGCATGTGCTTTGTTCTGTAGTATCTCTGCGATCCTCACTTCTTGGGTAACTGTGATATTTGGGTAGTAGCTCTCAACTAATTATTTGTGGAAGACTTCTTTTTTCTTCATCAGTGCAGGCTGAACAGAGAGCAGTGCTGCAGCACCACTCTGAAAGCACCTGTGGATGATGAGCACACAGCGTGGTGGTAATTTAAATTAAAAAGCAAGTTCAGATCATTAGAAAGAGCCAAAATTGACATTAAAGGTCCTGACTGCAAGAAAGAAACTCTTTTCAGGTATTGGAATAGGTTGCCCCAAAAGTTTGTGCAGCTTTGAAAGTTCTCAAGACCTGACCGGCCCTGGTCTGACCCTGCTTCAAACAGGAGGTTGGACCACACACCCCAGCCACTCACACCTCCATCCTTTTGTCAGGTGTTCTCAATGTATGTGATTTCTTTCCCTTCTGCTACTCTGTGCTGTTGCCACTTTCTAGTGGAAAATACACCTCAGTCATTCTTGGTCTGAATGTATTGCTTCTGTTTTCATCTCGTTCCATTTTATCTATTCTATTTGGTTATTTGAAATCCTAACTTAGCCTGAAAGCCAAGTTTGTGTTAAATAATCAGATTTCTCTCCCTGTGTAAGTAGAAGGACGGACTCTGACCTGCATGCTGTGGCTTCCTTTTGGTATTGATTTTATTGAACTGTCCATTGAATTTCTTCATCTCTGAAATGGCATTTGTTTTGTCATAGCACCTGGTACCCAAGGATCACAGCACTCAGAATAACCTGAAAGGAAATAATGAGTCCACAGAGTAAATGAAGACCGCTGTGTGTGCACAGCCAGGGCGTCTAGGAGGATTTCACCAATCACTTCACCAAATCAGCAGCAAAACTGAGTAGTCTCTCTTGACTGGTTTGTCTGCATTAACCACTAAATCTAGTTTTCTCACAGTGTCTCCATGTAAAACATGCATACTTAAATATAACATACCCTTAACTAGCAGCTTTCCCTCTGCTGGCAGTCAGACAGCTTGAAGCTACTTGTTCACACTAGAACTCTGTCCACACCAGTAAGTTGCCTCTGTTCTTCCTACCTATTTTGCCTGTTCCTTTTTATAGAGCACCCTGTAAGGTGCAGTGTGTATAATTCTTGCTAGCTTATGGTTGCGTAATTTCAGTGTCAGAATGCCCAGGAAATCAGCTTTTTAAACAATCATTTTGGTCTGTGAGACCTGCTGAGGTTAGTTACTTTCCTTCACTGTCTGATCAGGTCTTCTGCTTGTGCAAGAGAACTGCCCTCCATAAACAGTGTAGATTTACTATGAGAAAGGCAAGTGGTGCTGCACTCCTCTGGAAGCCCTTATTTCTACCACTTAGATCCCGTGTGAGAGAAACACATGCAGTTGCTCATCTTCCACCGTCATCCTTTCTTCACAGCATGACTAAATGACTGGGGTTGGATAAACACAGAGGCTCAGGTAGATTTTTCTCTTTCTACCAGCAGTTCTCTACTTGGGTTTTTACAGTGGGCTTCTGAAGATAGTTGGGTTGCATTAAGTACAGCTAAGGGGCAGAATGTAGCCTACAGAATCTTTTCTTCGTAGTACTGATGTGTGAATGGGGAAGAGAGGTACCTGACTTGCGTGTCGCTGGAAGTTTCTGACCTTGTGGCAAAGAAAATCTGGTCCCAAAGTCACCAAGACATAAGCAGTGTGGATTCACATTCAGTCATTTGACCCTTAACTTCAATTTAATAGAGGTTTTCCTGTAGAAATAAAAACATTCCACTGGAAGATCCCATGGCAAGCCATAGTGATATCTTTAGGGCTGAGACACACATCTTGGCCGAGAACTCCGGTACTCCCTGGTATACAAGTGCCCTGCCTCCTGAATCCTCTTCCACTTCCTTTTCTAGAGTGATCCAAAGTATTCCCCCCTACACACTTTTCATGCCACTGGTGAGGGATATGCTAAAATGGATGCTTTCAGGGCTGGTTCTTTTGTGGTGGTATTTGACTTCAGTGTGTGGGCTAAGGACCCAGAGTACAAAAAGGATGCTTATTTATACAGTTTTAGAAATCTGGAGTTATACTGCACAGGAAATAAAGTCACAGCACATACTCTTTGGAGCATACTTGGGTTGCTTTCCAAATAAGGCTTGCCGTTTCTGGCAGGAAAAATAGGGATCTCTTATAACAACAGAAAATAAGAACAGGCTAACAGAAATCCTCTGCAAAATCTAGCTCAGCTGAGGGTGAATGTGCCAGGAAAGACCAACCTTTTCATGGTTTAAGGAGCTGAAAATTTCCTCTCCCTTCCTCAGGAGTCCTAGGGTGGTGTGATTATGGAATCTTCTTAAATTCTCCACCTTTGCTTTCACACTAGTGAACACATGTTCCAGAAAACAACCCCCAAACCTGTTCAGTGTTAGTTTTCTCTCTGGGCACATTTCATATTTTTGCTGGTCCCATTTCTGTGTCCTCCCTCAAACTGGTGATAGGAGCTGCCAATTTGATAAGCCTTTGATAAGGAAACTACTTATTGCCCAGTCCTTCGCCCTTTTTGTTGTACATTGGTGCTCTTTTTGGGAGGCTTCCTTTTCAGTTGTTCTCATAAGTCATGAAGCCAGGGTCTATCATAATGCTACCAAAATATGGGATGCTAGAGGAAAAGGGGCAGGTTAGTGTTTGGCAAGGGGCTGGATACTTTGTTCCGTTTCCTTTCCCCTTGGCTACAAAAAAATTCTTCAGGACAAGTGCCTTTCTTTTTTTTTTCTTTCTTTTTTTTTTCTGTGAGATTGCTCTTCTAGGCAAGTTGACAGAACAGGCACCAAGGAGCCCCTGCAGGCATCTCTCTGCCCATAGCCCATTTCTTTATTGAAGAGGAGGGACATGGTAGGAAGTGGATGGTCAATGTTGTGCTGGCAGGAGGAGCAGCAGGTTGAAATAGGCTTCCTAGTATCCTCTACATGTGATTTTATCCACATGCAGGACACTTACTGAATGTGGGAGGAAAGGTGAGCTCTCCCTTTCCCTAGCCTCTTCCCCTGTGGAAGATGGTCCTCTGAGGAGAACAGCCTGTTACAGGTTTCCCTCAGCAGAAATCATTAGTGGAGAGTTGCACGCAGTGAGATGCTCTAGGCCTTCCAGTAACTTCTGGGCCTGGCAGGCTTCCCTCCCACCACTTGCAGCTGCAAATAAAGGAAGAGCTACAGAAACACATGGGCAAGATTCCCTCTTAAACAGTCCCAGAGAGGAAACTGTGATAAAAGCCAGAAATCTATAATGTCCTAGCAACCCCCATGGTTGCAACAACACTGCGTAGAGCAGGAGAAGGGCATGTGTTTGTCCCATAGGCACAAGGTGGCATGTCCCCACAGAGGGCCCCTGCTGAACCAGATAATGAGATGGAGCTGAGGGAGAAGGATGTTGGTGTTTCAGTAAGATGCTCTCTCTACTCTGAGGGTTGTGATACTCCCGTGGTTCCCAGGCACAGGGGATTGCAGTACTTGCCCATGTCAGAGTTAATTGGACACGTGTTGAAAGAAGGCTTCTTGCTTTGTGCTGTGGAGATAAACATGAGGAAGTGAAAGCACCAGAAAAGCATTGCACACCTTGAGCAAGGTTCAGGGTGCTAGGCTCCAAGCCCCAAATTGCAACCTCCCACACTCCCAGCTGCTGCCTGGAAGCATAAGTGTCTGAAGTCTGGAGATGCTGTGGTTTGCCCAGGTGCCTGAACCTCTGCTTTTGCATGAGCTGCCTCTGTCTTGGTAGGCACCAGCCTGCTCGTGTGTCTTATGGGGTGCTGCTGGCATCCACAGCCTAGACATTTTTTGTTGGAGGAGCCTGAGATAGCCCTGGGAGCGTATATGATGTGGCAGCAGTGGTCGCTGCCTTTCTGTGTAGCAGCTCTGTGCTTGGAGCAGTTTCCCTGCGTCCTTGCAGAGACAGACTTTTTGAGGAGAATCCGGGGCGGAGGGAGATGGATCATCATGGTGCATGGACAGGGTGTCAACTCTTGATGACTATTCTCTTCCTTTAACATACTTCCTGATTTCACCCACAAGTGTATTTTTATTTACAGTGATAAATTGTTTGTGTCAAAAAGTTGAAGTGCTTTAATGATGGTCTCCTAGCCACAGGATTAAAAGAGGAAAAGCAGAGAAATCTCCTACTCTAGTTCAATAGCAATAAGCAATCCAAATTTTACTTAAGGCTAAATACCATCCATGTTTCCATAAATACAGCACATGAAAAATCTCTAAAAATTACTGCATGTAATCAAAAGCAGTTATTCCAGAGACCTCAAACTTCTGCGGTCAGAGCTCCACAAAGCAGGTTCTTGTGTTTGCTCTGTTTGCTGGGGTCTGGGAGAAAGCAAGGTGTGAATAAGGAAAGCAGTTGCTAAGTGCAAGTTATGAATGATGAGGAAAAATAATCCTGTGTAGGAAAATGGGCAGAGACAGATAATGCAAAAATTAGTTCAAATTCCATGTATTTTTACACTGATGTGACTTTTCTCAGTTCCCTGAGGGTGCAGGGCTAATAATTAAAAACATCTATATTGCACAAACTTCAATAAACAAACTCTGCAGGAAAGGAGGGTATTGTGCTTGCTGCCTTGCCTTTCCCCTCCTTCACTCTTCCCCATTTCCAAAGGAGAAGAGCTCGGGGGGAGAAGGATGATTTTAATTTATTTTTTTTAATATTGCTTACCTTGATCCCTCTGCTGTCTGCAACCTCAGCATCAACTAGCTGCTGCTGCTTTGACACAGGCTGCACAGGAGGAGGAACAACTGGCTTTCTGGGGCTGGGTCCTCAGTACCCCTCTCCACTTGTAGGACAGGGCAGAAATCCCAGGTGTTTGCTGCTCTCCAGTGCCAGTACAGTGCCAGCTGTGGTTTTAAGACTGATCAGACGGAGAGCTCTTTTGAGCTGCTCCAGCTCGCTAATTCTGCGTGAAACCGGCCTCGGCCAAACAGCGTTCGTAATTCTGGGCAGCTGAACTGAATTCTGGGACCACAGCTGGGCCTGGACCGGCGCTGGGAACAGCCAGCCGTGCGGGCTCGGTTCTGCAGCAGCTCTAGCCCTCGCGTACCCCGGCGCCGCCGGGCCACGGAGGAGAAGCACTTTCTAAATCACGTGAATCTGTTGGAGGGATGGCGGCCTGGGGCGGGGAGCAGGCGGTGGCTCGGCCCCGGGGCCGCACACGGCTCTCCTCCCTCGCCGGGAAGCCCCGCGGGCCGGGCGGCGGGAGCAGGGCCGCCGCCCGAGCCGCGGGTTCCCGGGCCGGGTGGCTGCTCCGCTCCGCCCCGCTCTGGCGGGCAGGCGGCGGGGCGCCCCCGGCGGCGCGGGGCACGCGTGGCGGGCCGGCCCCGCTGTGAAGGGGCATGTCCCGCTGACGTGCGGGCCGGGGATTGGCAGCGGCCCGGCCTATATAGGCGCCGGGGCGGACACCGCGCCGCTCTCCCAGGAGTGCTCCGGTTCTCTAGCAGGGCGGGCGAGCGGGCACCGGCCGGAGTGAGTCACGGGGGACGGCCCCTCCACCGCGGCGTCGACGTGGAGGCCGGCCGGGCGGGGAGGGGGGGGCGGCCTGGCCCGGCGCGGCCTCGCTTCCTCACCCTGGGCACCGACGTGTCGGCGCCGCCGGGAAACTCCTGGCCAACTTCCCGTCGGCCGGGCCGGGCAAAGTCCGGCGGAAGCCACTCGAGGAAGGGGGCACTCGGGGCAGCCGGCGGCGGGAGGGTGGGGGTCCGAACCTGGTGGCGCGGCCTGGGCCGGTGCGGCCGCTGCTGTGCGGGCCGGCGGCAGCTGGCGGGGAGCACCGGCGTGCGGCGCCGTCGCAAGGCCGGGAGGATGGGGGCGCTGGGCCTGGCGTGTGCGTGGGGAGGGGGCGTCCCGGGCCGATGCGTAACGCGGTCCCTCTGGCCGGGAGGAGGTGGTAGCGGCGCGGGTCGGGGCGGCTCCACGTCGTCCCCAGCAGTCTCGAGAGTTTGTTGCCGGTACGAGCCAAAACGGTTGGAGGCGGGCGTTCGTCCAGCGCCGGATCAGCCCGCGGAGCGCCGGCGGCTGGCGGCCCTCCCCTGGGCCGCGGGACCCGAGCGGCTTCGCTCTTGTGACTAGAGGGGTGCGCGCCCCGGCCCGGCTCCCTGGGCCACCGGCGGGGGCGAGCGGGCGCCGGGAAGGTGCTAACACCGGGTTCGGGGCAGGCCGTGCCCCCCCAGCCCCGCGCCCGCCTCGCTGTCGCTACTGGCACCTTTCCAGGGGCCGCGGAGCCGCGGTCGGGGGCTGTCACCGAGCCCCCCGCGGGAGCACCTTTCCCTGTTTGCGCGACGCGGCCGCGCCGTGCTCGGGCTGCGGCTGCCCGCTCACCGCGCTCCCGGCCCCGTTCCCGCACCGGCCGTGCGCTGAGGCGCGCGCGCCCCTGCCGCCGCCCCCCTCCCGCTCAGCCCGGTGAGGGGGGCTCGAGTGACAGCGGGGCCCGGCCGGGTTTCTTTAAGGGCCCCGCCCCGCCGCCCCGCCCCCGGTGCCGGCAGTGCTGAGGTGGCGCTGGCAGCGCCTCCTGGCCTGGCTCGGGCCGCGGGGCCCGGCGGCTCCTCTGCCTCGTCTCGGCCTGGCGCGGCTGGGCACCGTGGTGGGGCGCGGAGGGACAAGCTCTGTGCCTGGCCCCGACGGCGTCCCCGCTTCCCGTGCCCTTGTCCCGGGGCGGGCGCGGTACAGGCCCGGCCGGGCTCTGGGCGCAGCGTCCTTCACGCGGGCGGTGCTCCCCGTGCCCGGCTGCCCCTCTCGGTGCGCGGCTGGCCCGGGCCCGGCCCCAGCCAGAAGCACCGCCTGGGCCTGCCCCGCTCGGGGCTGGCCGGGAGTGGGCGGGTGGGTGCACGCTCTCGTTGGATGGGCTTTGATGAATGTCTGGGCAGGCACAGAACGCCTCTGTCCGAGTGCAGGAAGCGATGGTGGGGAAGGTGGCGGGTCATGGTGTCAGTGGAAGGGCTAATACAGGGGACAGTCAGATGTAAGCGTGGCCGTGTCTAAGGCACCAGCCGTGTTGTGTTCTCAGATGTAGTACTTCAGGAATTGGTGGGAAAGGAAAGACTGTCCTGCTGCACAACAGCTGTCCACCTGCGCCATCCCTCCAAAACCAACAGACCTGGGCCTTCAGTATCTGGGAGAGCCAGTTAGTTTTCAGAAAGCAAATATTTTCTGTCCTGCATCAACGTACGACAGAGAACAGTGGGTGCTGCAACCAGCACTCTGTTGCTCTGTGATCCTAGCTGCCTCTGATTTTTAACTACCTCGATTAACGAAATGTTAACATTTCTATTAGATATAGTTTTAAATAACATGTAACTGACATTTCTGTCCACGAGTACTGATGGCAAGTGTAACATGATTTTGCTTTTGTTTCTCTTCCTACAAATGTTTCCCATGTGGTTAGGTCTGGCCCTTGCTGGAGGTTATTTTTAGGATAATTTTGTTCTCTTTAAGTGCACTCTAGACATCTGAAACTTCTTTTGGTGCAAAAAGCCAGCGATACAGATGGCATATAAACTAGGCAGCTTAAAACCTGTTGACTCGACCACAGGCCAGCATAATGTAGCTGCATCTTTAGTTTCAAAACCTAAAGAGGGAGGCCGGGGAGGTGTAAGTGCAAAATGCAATGCCTGAGCTGCTGGTTTTGACGTTACATTTAAAATGCCATTCTGATGTCTGCCTCCAATTTTGGCCAGAGATTAATCTCTGAGGCCTACATTATTCCAGATGTTTGAGGTTACTGCAGATGAACGCTTTGGCAGCTGCTTGTGATGTCTAGGGTGCTTCTCACTTCTGCCCTTGTTCCTGTTCACAGCTTCCCATGAGGTGGTGACACCCTAGAGCTGTTGGAGCTGACGCCCAAGTCTGCAGGCCTTGCTGAAATAGTCTGTGGTGGCTTGAGCCACGCACTTGTCTTCCATGGACATGTAACTGGTGTTACACCATGGCAGAGCTGGACAGTGAGGAGAACTCAGGTATTGCTCTGAGATCAGATGACTAGCCGCCCTTTTCTGAATACCAGCAAATGCCTTGCAGAGCACCTGTGTGCTGCAGCAGTTGTGCTTCAGACAGCATGGCTGGTTGGCTATCCTGGTGGCTGCCACCTTGTAGTAGCAGTTCATTACAGGATCAATAGCAGCGTTGGCTCTGTTGCTTTGATAGGACAGGTGGCATTGCCTTCTTCCTGATCAGAGGCTTGTTGAAGTAGGTGAAAATACCCTGGCCTTCACTGAGGTGCATATCAGTCCTGTATGGCCCAGTTGCGTTCCCGCTCTCCCTGTTCTTCCCTCCTTCCCTTCTGCCGCTGTTGCCTTCCCTTAATGTGTCACCATGTAAGCATGAGGTGAGACACTGCATCAGTGACGTTGTGGTTTTGGAAGCCTTTTCTGACACATTGGGAGGTCCGAAGTTGCAACTGTCAGTTTACTGAAAAGTGCCCATTTGCTGTGTGGAAGAAAGTCCAGGTTGCACTGCAGGGGTTCAGTGGGAGAGAGGGGCCTCTTGTCCCATGAGCACTCAGAAGCACTGGGTTTTAGGAGAGTACAAGCCCTACAAGAGCACACAGAACTGCTGTGGGAGACTGCAGGTGTGGGGAACTGCTGTACATCTGGCAGAGTGTGTGCTATACTGGCTTTCACATTTTCAGTTACGTTCCTAAACACTTTTTCAGTGAATCTGCAGATCCAGATACAGGAGATGTAAAGCTCCCACCAACAGTGTAATTTTTCTTACTGGTTCCATCTCTTGTTTATGCGTTTAAAAGAGTCCATGTAAACCAGCGTGGGTTTTGCTCTTCCGACTTGGAAGACTTGGGCCTGGAGATGGACTTCAGTGTCTGGTGCATGGTCTTTTACAATTAAAAAAAATGAGGAGGTGGACTGACCAGCAGCTGTATGTGGATAGCCTTGAGTGTTTGACTTAGTTTGTGAGGATGTCTGTGTTGATTCACCCAAGCTCCACTAAACTGCATTCCTAACTTCTGAATGATGGCAGTGTTGTTGGCAGGTTTTCAGGTTGTTAGTCTCCTCTGACTACATGTTGATGCTGTTGCTTACAACCCTGAAATTTCACGTCTCTCTTGCACATCTGTTATTAATTGACTGTATTTTTGCCTGATACTGGATGGCTGCTCTTGTAGCTAGTGTGATGAAAGAGCAGCTACTCCAGGCTTCCTGCTGTGGGGTTTAAGCTGGTGGTTGTGGTGTTGCCTGTAGCTCTAGTAAAACGTGACAAGTATGATGAGATGTGACTCAGTGTGAGAACACTTTGGATAGGGTGCAAGTTTGAAACACTACAGGTGGTGCTCTTTTGAAAGCTACAGTAATGAGGGTGTTGTGTTTTCCTGTTGTCTTGGAGCACTCACATATTCTTTTTTCTTTTTTTTTTCTATAAAGCAAAAGCTGGCAGGCTGACAAACGGGCAGCTTACAGGACGGACTTTCTGGCTACTGACCATTTAGCTGGTAAGTTCTTATTTTGAGAGGGCCAAAGATCTTGCTGTTGCTAAGCTTGCTTATCTGAGTGACTTTCTGAGTGTATCCCTAAGTCAATGGGAGTTCAAGTACTTAATTATTTTTTCAGGAAGAGGCAGCGTCCCAAGCCCTTTTTGTCTTCTCTCCAGGATTACACAGTGGTCCTGAACTGACTATCCAGACCTTTGGATACTCATTCGAAAATTGCACCCCATTAGTAACTGATAGATTATTAGAGTATGCTTTAACAACTTCTGCTGTCCCCCTTCCTGACCACCTTAGGTTGCACATCCTCTTAACTTCTTAGTGAGGAGCTCTGGTTTTGGTGACCACTGTGCTGTAGAGAATATCCCCCCTTAGTTCCTGTCTGTTCCGGCAAGAGGATTGGGCAGCTGACTGGCACTGTAGGTGCTTTTCAAGAAGCTAACTGGAAAAGTACTTAGTGACACATACTTTGTCTTCCTAGAGTGACTTGTATGGATCTTGAATGATGTTGGTAATAGTGCTGCTCCTTCTGTCTCTTCCAGTGGCATACCCGGATTGTGTGTGGGTGGGAAGTCGACAATGAGCTCCGTGGCAGTTTTGACCCAGGAGAGCTTCGCTGAACACCGCAGTGGCCTGGCTCAGCAGCAGGTGAAAGGTGAGAAAGCACAGTTGAGTTCCTGTGATGTGCCTCTAAAGACAGGTTCCTTGCAGTTACCCAAGCTGACTCTATGCGTCTGGTCCTCCACAAGTGTGCAGACATTGCATTTTCCATTTTTAGATCACCAAATCCTGGCTTTCTGCCAACAGCAGCATGGTGGTGATGTTGCATGGTGCAGGGCCAGGAGAAGGCAAGCCTCAGATCTTCATAGAGCTCTAGCTAGTAATGCTGTCAGCTGTGGAATGGGGCACATGAAAGAGTAGGGCATTGGGCTACAAGAGAGCCTCGTGGCATCAGTGTGCTGGGCTGTCATTTCCTTCCTTTGCTCAGCCAGGTGCTGGGGAAAGTCACTGTAACTATTAATTGACTCACCGATGGGTTTTGGCACCCATCTTCCAGCTGTGAGCTGACCCACTTGGCACAGCCCAGCACACAACAGAGTTGAGCATAAGGTACAGGCTTTCCCTGGACTCTGCCCTAACTATATAATTTTTTTCTGCCTTCCGCCTGGGCATATGTTTCTCTTATCTTCTTCTGACCTGCAGTCTTGTTTTATTCCTTTGTTCTCATGTTTCTGCTCAGCACGTTATCCCGTATTTAAACCTCTGTTGACAAAGTTGCCAGTAATGTGCTGTTTGCTGCCACTGTTCACTTGCACATTCAGTTTCTGCATCCATAATGCCAGCCTCAAGGCTGGTTGTTCATGGCATCTGCTGCAGTCTGTGCTGTGTGGAGGTCAGTTGTGCTCCAGAGTCAGCTGCTCCACGAGCATAACTGTAATATGATTAATAGTAGTGCACAAGTCATTTGCTTTCCCTTGTTAGTGGTGCCTAAATAGAATTGCATTGCCTATAAATAGTGGAATTTCTGTGGGGAGAGCATCTCATTTACCCTGTTTGCTTCACCCCAGTTACAGCTTTAAACTCTGAAGAAGAGAATGATCCTCCAACCTACAAGGAAGCTTTCCCTCCACTCCCTGAGAAAGCACCATGTTTGGAAGCTGCCCAGGAACCTGCTGGGCCCTGGAGCAAAATCCGACCAATAAAGGCTTCTGTCATCACTCAGGTTGGTTGTCTTGTTCCCTCCTTTTCCTCCCTCCAAAAAGTAGGTGAAATGAAGCTTTCTATGAAATACACGAAAATGTTAGTGTGTCAGATTGAGAGCATCTTTGCTGTACTTTACCCTGGGGCACAAGGAGGACTGAAGCTGGGAGCTTGGACTGCTCTGGAGGGGTGTTGGAAAACGGTCCAGAAAAAGGTCTGCATCCCTGTTCCACAAACAGCTGGAGCAGGCCTGAATGGCAAGCAGTGAGCACTAATTCATTAAAGTATTCCCCCTATAGCATGTGCTTTAGGAAGACAGTGTGGAACAGACTGCCCGCTGCAGTGCTCTTGCACTTGCCCTGGTCACAGCTGCTGTCTCCACTGGAAAGGCTGATGGTTTGCACAGACCTGGGTACTTAGCATGCCAGTAAAGTTCTGTATGGCAAGAAGAGAGGGAGGCCCTGGCAATCAGAAGCATACTGACTGCTTGCTGTGCCCTTTCTTTATCTGTCTTGTGGCTGAACAGGTGTTTCACGTGCCACTGGAGGAGAGGAAGTACAAGGACATGAATCAGTTTGGAGAAGGTGAGCAGGCCAAGATTTGCCTTGACATCATGCAGAAGACAGGAGCTCACCTGGAGCTGTCTCTCGCAAAGGACCAGGGCCTTTCCATCATGGTCTCTGGCAAGCTGGAAGCGGTCATGAAGGCTCGGAAGGAGATTGTCGCGCGGCTGCAGACGCAGGTGAGGGCATCTAACTGTTTCTCATTTTCTTTGCTCATCCCCAGTACTCACAAATGCTTTGAGACCCTTGGGTGTGTGTGCTCGTAAGCCAAAGAGGTGTTATTAGATGAGTAATTCAGTTTTGCTAAATATTTTCAAAGCACACAATTGGTAATTTGGAATGGAAGAGAGGTTTAAAATAGGGCTCAAAGCTAATTATAGGCCGTGGTGTTGCATGAAGGGTGGAGTCTGCAATCTCTGAACGCTTGAATTGCAAACAGTGACTTTGTGGTGAGATGCTGGTGCTGGAGGGGGTTCAGGCCCCTCACACAAAGCTAGTAGTGTGTGAGAATAGGAGTGTGCTTTCTCTGAAGTACTTGAGAGGAGAATGTGAAGGGATGGAAAAAAGAAGAGAAGAGGCAGTCCTACCAAAAGCTGAAAACTTCAGGTCAGGGTTCTGGATTGTCTACCTGAAGCTGCACTGGTAAGGAGCCACAGCCCCATTGTTTCAGTTGATTCCCCTTTCAGTCCTCTAGGTTTTGCTTTCTTACCTTCAGATTCTTGAGTTCATAATCAATACAGTAGTTCTTGTTAGGGTATATCACAGACAGGTCTCATAGTGTGTTTTCAAGGGTAATGTCAAAGGTAGTTACTGCAATAGTTAATACCATGTCTGCTTCGTGCTGTTCAGCCCATGTATCATACCCTGCCAGAGGGAAGAGAAAGGGAAAAGCCCTACATAATGTGCATCTGAAAAAACAGTTCAGGTCCTACTGCGACAGATTCATGACCCACTGTCCTCAAGTACACCTCGTGCTGCCCTGCCCCAAGGTCTGAAAGGTGTGGCTGTATTCCCAACTTCTCCTAGGCTCAGCTGGCTTCAGTACAGGGATACAGAGTTGAAGAGTCACACCAGGTGGTCTTTTTCTGATACTTTTCTTCTTCTATTGTAGCTTGAATTTTAAGTGTCTAATTACTGCTAATAGCTATGTATTCACATGCATCAAGAGCATGGTAGCAATCATAAGCTACCAGGTCAGTAAAAACTCAGTGAGAGAGGAATAAGTCGGGAATCCCTGTTACAAACCAGCCCTTTAATGATAGATGGAGAGAAGTTCTTGGAACCCCTTTTCCAAGAGGGGCCTTCTAGAAGCAGTCCCAGGAGTAGCATGTGCTACATTGAAGACATCTTAGTACTTAATAGCAGTAAGCATCTCCTAGCTGTCTGCCCGCTGGAATAGGTTTCTGGTGTTGAATTTCTGTTTCCTAGGAGGTGGACTGTGTGTCTTGTTCTCTGTAGCCTTGACAGCAGATGTCAGAGTTCAGAGAAACTCCACTCATGAGCCATCATCTCAGTTGCTGTCTGGTACTGCTTCAGTGTCTTATACTAGAGGATAGGCACCTCCTGGTCTCTGCCTAAAGGCATTTGCTAATTCAGAGTACTATTCTTGTGCAAACAGAAGGGTTTTGAGGGAAAGGTGGGGTTTAGAGTCCCGGTATACAGGCACTGCAGATCAACTGTTCTAGTACAGTATCAGTCCTTGGAAAGGTTCTGCTGGGTAGGCATTGTGTTTGCTCCTCAGTGGTGTGCTAAGCAGCATCTTAACTCATTATTCATGTGGATCTGCTAGTGTAGAGAAGAGTTCTCACAGATGCTTGTTTCTTGTGTTGCAGGCTTCAGCGACAGTTGCCATCCCCAAGGAGCACCACCGCTTTGTCATTGGAAAGAACGGCGAGAAGCTGCAGGACCTGGAGCTCAAAACTGCAACCAAAATCCAGATCCCCCGCCCAGATGACCCCAGCAACCAAATCAAGATCACTGGCACTAAAGAAGGGATTGAGAAGGCCCGACATGAGATCCTGCTTATCTCTGCTGAGCAGGTACTTCATTGCTGTGATCTCTCAGCATTAGCTGGACAGCCGTTTTGCTTCTCTGTGGTATACTGGATGTTTGTATCCACCATAACCACAGTCAGTGGCTAATACGTTAGGCTGAACTGAGATGCATACTGTGCCATGGGCTGTGTGAGCACCGCTGCCAGGTTCTGCAACTTCTGGTTCTTCATTTTGTCCAGCTCTGAAGTCAGTTAAGTTTGTTTCATATTTGAAGTGAACCACATTAGGTGCCACCTGAGATGAGGGAGGAGATTACAGAGGTCAATACTGTAAATCGGCAGCAGCAACAGCAGTATTTGTGGATTGAAGGAGATGAGGATTACAAACCTGCGAACTCAAAAGGGTGCTTGGGCCAGAGTGTCAAGCGAGACAGCAGTGGGAATTTTACTGTGTCTAGTAGAGAGTGTTATATGGAGGGCAGTTACCACTGAGGTCTGTTCTGGGCTCTTCCAGGATAAGCGTGCCGTGGAGCGGCTGGATGTGGAGAAAGTGTACCACCCCTTCATTGCTGGCCCGTACAACAAGCTGGTGAGCGAGCTCATGCAAGACACAGGGACACGCATCAACATTCCTCCACCTAGCGTCAACAAGACAGAGATAGTCTTTACAGGAGAAAAGGAGCAGCTAGCCCAAGCCGTGGCTCGTGTTAAGAAGATCTATGAGGAGAAGGTATGGATGGTCCATAAAGCTTCCTATCTTGCCCTCACCTGCTCATAGTCCCTCTTCCCTTCTACTTCTGTGCATTCCTCTGTTGCCTCTTCCTCATGTCAGCTGTGGCTCAGCAGCCCTTGCAGTACACGGCCTTGGATCTTACCATTTCCTCACTCAGCAGAGTGGAACTTGGAGTGATAGTACCAGGGAGGTGGCAGATTCGTCCTTTTTCTGTATCATAGAAATGAGCAGACCACAAAGAGCTCCCCTGGCTCTTGCTCACATAGGTGCTACAAAGGAAGGAAGGAAATGTGAAGTCTACAGTGGTGGCCAGGCTGACATTACCAAAAGTTGCTACATGAGTAAAAGTTGCTGAAGAGTGAATTTCACTCCAGTTTATTTTCCACAGCCAGCATCACTGTGAATATCCTTGTTGTGGGTTGTTGGGCTGTTCTTCCTCATGGTTAGGTCTGTATTTTCACCACTCTGGATTTCAGCAGAGATAATCAGCTTATAGCCTAGTGTCCTACATGGTGTTGCATCACTGCCTGGGGAACAGCTGGGCGTTGAGTCCTGTTGTGCAAGGGTGTGTGTATTGTCTCTTCCTATATAGTGTCCCAGGAGCTTGTCAGAGAATACTGGTTTTGTGCTTCACCTGTGCATTTTTGAACACAAAGTTTTCTGTAGGCAAGGGCCCACTGGGTGCTAGGGTACTGCAGAACCACTGTGTTCACCTTTGCTCTTTGCTGGGTGCAGAGTTTCACTGCATCTTGTGCCTCTTCCTTTTGCTCTTGTCCTTCCCTGCCCCCTTGTGATTGATACCCCAGTGCCTCTGCCCCTACAGAAAAAGAAGACTACAACCATTGCAGTGGAGGTGAAGAAGTCCCAGCACAAGTATGTCATCGGCCCCAAGGGGAATTCCCTGCAGGAGATCTTGGAGAAAACTGGAGTCTCTGTCGAGATCCCACCCACTGACAGTAGCTCGGAGACGGTGATACTGCGAGGCGAGCCTGAAAAGCTTGGGCAAGCATTGACTGAAGTCTATGCAAAGGTACTGATGAGTGTTGCGGTTTACACCAAGCTGGGAGCTGAGCACCATCCCCTCTCCCACCCCTGATGGGATGGGAAGGAGAAGAGGGAGAAAAACACAAAACCCCATGGGCTGAGATAAGGAGAATTTAGTAGAGCAGTGTAAGAGGAGAACAACGACAGTAATAACAATGATAGTAGTGAAGCAATATATAAAGCAAGTGATGCAAACCCCACCAGTGGGCCCTACCCAGCCCTTATGCAGCGGGCACGATGTCAGTATGGTATTGAATATCCCCTTGGCTGGTTTGGTTGATTGCCCTGGCTGTGACCCCCTCCCAGCTTCTGGTGAAAATTAGCCAAATCAAGTACATTATCCACCCCTTATTCTATGCTGTTTACATCATGCCAGCAGAGTTATTTAACAATTAACATTACACAGTTTAATCCCCTGGCCATTCTCACCCAAAATTAAGTCCCCTTGAGGTACACACATCAGACTGCTCTGTCCTCCTGCATCACCCACCAGGTGCACCCGGGCCCTTGAGCAAAAGCGATCCCACGGATGGGTTTGCCTTTGTCTGAAGCAGGACCCACGCAGACCATCTTTCCTAAGACATTCTTCATGTGCACTACAAGGACTTTATCCCCTTCTACAGCACGTGGGAGTTTTGATGGGGTAGGGTCAGCTAGTTCGGCAGATCCTCTTGTGTTAACTAACCAGGTGGCTTTTACTAAATGTGTGTCCCGATGTTTGAAGGTACCATCCCCCCTTGCTTTCAGCGTAGTTTTTAACAGTCCGTTGTATCATTCAGTTTTCCTGGAGGCTGGTGCATGATGGGAGATGTGACAGACCCACTCGATGCTGTGCTCTTCAGCCCAGGCATCTATGAGGTTGTTTTGGAAATGAGTCATGTTGTCTCAGTTCTTTCTGGGGTGCTGTGTCACCAAAGAATTGCTTTTCAAGGCCCAGGACGATGATCCAGGTGGTGGCATGGGGCACTGGGTATGTTTCCAGCCATCCAGTAGTTGCTTCCACCATTGTGAGCGTGTGGTGCTTGCCTTGGCAGTTTTATGGTGATAAAATTAATCTGCCACACCTCTCCGTACTTCTGTTTCAGCCACCATCCTCCATACCACAGAGGCTTTAACAGCTTGGCTTGCTTGTTTGCAGAGTGTTTCACTTTCATGGATAACCTCTCCGATAGTGTCCGTGGTCAAGTCCACCCCTCAATTTCAAGCCCATCTATATGTTGCATCTCTTCCTTGATGTCTTGAGTCATGGGTCACTGAGCTATAAGTAATTCACCCTTACGTTGCCAGTCCAAATCCACCTGAGCCACTCCAATCTTGGCAGCTTGATCCACCCATTCATTGTTCTGAAGTTCTTCAGTGACCTGACTCTTGAGGACATCCATGCGATGGACTTTCACAGCCAGGTCCTCTACCTGATCAGCAATATCTTCCCATAATCCAGCAGCCCAGATGGGTTTACTTCTGCACTGACAGTTGCTCTGCTTCTGTTGCTGCAACCACTCCCTCGGGGTGTTTGCCACCATCCATGAGTTGGTATAGAGGAAGAGTACTGGCAGCCTTTCTCGCTGTCTCTTCCGTATTCTCTCTCTTGGGCAGGGGAGTGTCTACACCTAATAGTTGAGGTATGGGCCCACAGAGGTGGGGAGTAGGTCATGCTCTCTTTGAATTGTTACAACTCACCATGCAGTTCCTCCACAACCAAAATGCAGGCCTGCAGGGAGGAAGAGAGACTTCCCTCACAGTGCAGGAGTTGGTCAGTCAGTTCATCCACCATTTGTCTGTCCCTGGCCATCCCTCCAGGACGCTACTGCCTGTGAGTTAGTATATGATGGTGGTGTGCTTCATAGAAACTTCCACCACATGGGTGGTGGCCATTGCACTTCATCTGGATCTGTAAGTAGCTACTTGTCATTCAGATCATTGTAAGTCATCTCCAGCACAGCTAATTACCTCAGGTACTGAATACCTCTCTGCATCATGGTCCATTTGCCTAACTGACATGTAAGATCTTCCTTGAAAGGGGTACCTTCCCACCCAAAGAGTCAC
Organism: Actenoides hombroni; assembly: GCA_024336885.1. NCBI lineage: Eukaryota > Metazoa > Chordata > Aves > Coraciiformes > Alcedinidae > Actenoides > Actenoides hombroni. The sequence continues at coordinate 38,116,817 of WUAM01000359.1, read as the reverse complement.
CTCCAGAGGCTGAGGGCTTGTGTCTATTTTCCGATCACCTTGTCGGTGCCCCCTTCCCTAGACAGGAATCCCATCTGCTTGGCTTCCTCGTCTCTATTTCCAAACTACCAGCCCTGTTCTCCCAGCACTGGAGCAGCCAGATGATAATCTGCTCAACTGGACAATAGCTGAAATCCTTTCACATATCTCACAGCTCACCTGGGGACAAGGATCAGGTGATCACCTCTGGCTTTTCTTTTTATTCTCGTCATGGCCCTGGCTCCTCATCATCCCGAACTAGCAAACGTTTTTTTTTTGTGTGTATTTGTTTTTCTTTATAAGGGTAACTGATACCAGCACAGGTTGGTTCTCTGGTTCAGCTGCAGCACCGGTCAGTCTGTTTTTTAGGTCCAGAGACCTCTTCTTCCCTTTGAGGGTACTGAACAGTGTTCAGAAGGATTCAGTAGGCGTGGACAAGGCCCCAGCACAGTGCAGTGATTTGTTTCTCTCGGAAGCTGCGAGGTTGAGAACATACCTTTTCTAAATACTTTATTAAGTCGTTTATCAGGATTCTACACTTGTTCAGGGGTGAAATTCCAAAACTTGGAGGTGGCCACTTCCCTAGGTACTTGCCCATGCTCTCCCATAAACCCTGCCACTCATAAATATCCAGCCTCAGGGCAGATCTCTGGGTGATATTCTTGGAGAAAAATACGTAATCCTGACGAAGACCTGGGACACAGAAGACATAGTACTGAGAACATGCTGGCCTGGATGTCCCAAGGATAGTCAGAATTCTCAAAAGCTGTGCAAGTCTGTTCCTCTGTCTTGCTTGTCGATTGGGTGAGATTGCTAATAAACAACAAGGCCATATACACATACCAGCTTAACCTCATGACCAGTGATGTAGTCATATCATAAGTAAATGCATAGTCCTGATCCATTTCCCAGAGAATATAAACACAGGAATATAGTACATAAGGATTTACACAACACCGTTATGCAAGCAAATGGACCAACATTGTGAATGTACATTATTTAGCTAACATAAGTGCATATAACAAAATTGTTTTAACATGCTTTGGTCAAATGCTGTCGTTATCTTAACCCTTTGTGGCCCACATTGGGTGACAAAAAAGACTGTTGTGGTTTAGACCCTGCTGGGAGCTGAGCGCCAAGCGGCAGCTCGCTCACCACCTTATTCCCCTGGTGGAATGGGAAGGAGAATGGGGAGAAGGCAGCAAAGTCCTGTGGGTTGAGATAAGGAGAATTTAATAGAAAAACACAAGAGGAGAACAACAGTAATAACAACATTAGTAATGAAACTGTATATCAAGCGAGTGATATGAAGTGCACCAACTGCCTAGCCCTGCACTAGCAGATCTGGTCCAGCTCATCCTTACATATCGGGCATGATGTCAGTACGGTATCAATTATCCTATTGCCTGGGTCAGTTGTCTCTCCTGGCTGTGGCCCCCTCACAGCTTCTGGTGAAAATTAACCGTGTGTTAGCTGAACCCAGGGCCGCGAGATGGGCTAGGCCCTCTTTGAAAGTCACATGAAGGTACATCCATGAGCACTGACATGATGTAGGGAGAGTGGTCTCCATTGGACTGTTAGACATGCATCTTAGAATCAGTACTGAGGGTGCAGCATGAGGAATGGAACTGAAATTTTGTGAAGACCTCTTCTTGTCTGTCGATCAAATAACTTCTCTGTTTTTCTGTCCCTCAGGCCAACAGTTTTACCGTCTCCTCGGTCTCTGCCCCCTCTTGGCTTCATCGTTTCATTATTGGAAAGAAAGGACAAAACCTGGCTAAAATAACTCAGCAAATGCCAAAGGTATGGATGAGCTGGTTAGTTTAGCACTCTGTATCATAATATAGAGTCCAGTCATGCTTTGTAGAAGAGAGAAATGTATTCTAGCATGGGTAAAACCAGTGAGGAAATCACAGAGATCTTAATATTGAGGGACCCTCTCTTTTACTGCTGCAAACACTACTAATCCTTTGTTATTCTCATGGGTTGAGCTCTTCAAAGGAAGCTTTATGTGATACTGTTTTGAGAATTGACATAGTAGGACACCTGCAAATGGTGACTTCAATGAGGCTTCTCCATGGTGAGTTAGATGATCCCTAGAGAAAGACTAGGTGAATGACTGCTCCAAGGTCCTTGCAGATTCCAGGACATCACCAATGCCTTGGGCTCTAGACACTCTGATATGTCCAGAATTGCAACTTACCTACTTCTGAAACCACGGGGATGATGTGTGTGCTTTGTGGGAAGAAAACCATGTCTTAGTGGCAGGGATTGATGGCATAGGTCTGACTAACAGCATTGACCTGGTTTGTATCTTGGAAAATTCTTACTGGACTTACTGCTGTGTCTCAAGGTTCACATCGAATTCACTGAAGGAGAGGATAAAATCACTTTGGAAGGACCTACAGAAGATGTGAACGTGGCTCAGGAACAGATTGAAGTCATGGTCAAGGATCTGGTAAGTTGGTGTTACTAGTTCCAGTACATAAGAAAGTGGGGGAAGAAAGGGCAACAGAGCAGAGATGATGAGGCCTGTATCACATCCACACGATGTCTCGGCATGCTTCACAGAATTTGCAGAACACAAGTTGTGTGGCAGATGGATGAAACCCTTGAAAACAAACCTTGCCCATAGCATTCTTAAAAAAAAAAATCAGCAGCGGGTCTTAAACCTTTTGATGCAGAGAAGGAAGGATTCTCTTTCAGTCATAGCTGAAGAGGCATATAAGTCCCTTTAAATATTTCACAAGCAGGGTGCTTTCAGTTCAAACTCAAAGTGGAGAGTCAGTGCCAATACTGGCAGTAGGCAGTTAGGTAGGGCACAGGACAGGAGAAGCAGTGGCCTACCCTACCTAGCCCCATACATTTATTTATAGATCAACCGGATGGATTATGCAGAAATCAACGTTGACCACAAATTCCACCGACACCTCATTGGCAAGAATGGAGCTAACAGTAAGTGGAGTGCCTTTCTGATCCTTCCTATGCACGGACTCTCTGTGTGTCTTAGATCATATAATGGGCTCTGTAGCTCATCCAGTGTGCTGTCTCCATCATATTTCCTCTGATCTCCTGGAGTGGTGTTGGCACAAGGAGATAAATAGGCAGTGACACCTTGGTATGGCTTTCATGTGTGGAAGTGTCTTGGGATGTTGAAGAGTGGTGAGATTACTTTGCTATGTCCTGGAAAAAAAATACTTTGGTTTTTTGGTTGGAGAATTACCTTTTGACTTCTTTGATGTTGCTTTGTTTGATTTATGTTTTAGCAGACAATTGGGGGTGGTTGAAATCTGCTTGGTGAGTTCCACCATAAATAGAATTTGGGATTAGAAATGAACGATCTTCTTATCTCAGTGTGGTGCTCTCTGGGGAAGAAACAGATGCCTCACTCTGGCAAGTGAACAGTTGGCTCTGTAGATGCCACAGTATTTACTTGTACAGGATCTTGTATGGCACAGATCTGCTCTTGCTGATCTCCAGGGTGAAGAGTCACTTTCCCCTGTTTCAACCCCACTCCATTGGCCCCTTCTCAGAGTCTGGTTTACTTCTTAAACAGCCTCTAATCAGTGATAAACAAGGTGCTCTGCTTTCAAGTCACCACAGTCCTTGCCTTGAAGTTAACAGGATTAAGGACCTCTACAAGGTGTCTGTGCGCATTCCACCGGACAATGAGAAGAGCAACCTGATCAGAATTGAAGGAGACCCACAGGGGGTCCAACAGGCCAAAAAAGAGCTGCTGGAACTCGCTTCCCGTATGGTGAGTAGGATGTGATGCTTGGGAGGCTACAGGGTTTGGACTCTTGCGTTCCCTTGTAACCTTCTGGTGCAAGTGTGTTCCCCCTGCCCACCAAGCACTTGGATCTCATTACAAGTGTGAGTTCCACTTCACAGATGTGTTCCTCTATTCCCCTGGATGCCTCTTCTCTGTCAGCCTAGAGGGAATTTTGTCTAGAGGCGAGTGGGACCGTGCTGGCAAGTAAACTGTCAGGCAGCAAACTGGTGAATGAAAGTATGTTGCTTTCCTGCTGAACACTCAGTGTAAACTCTGTTCTCATCAGGAAAATGAACGCACCAAGGACCTAATCATTGAGCAGAAATTCCACCGGACTATCATTGGGCAGAAGGGTGAGCGGATCCGGGAAATCCGGGAGAAATTCCCAGAGGTAAGGCCTGCTTGATTAGTAAACATCATCACTGAAGTCATAAATTTAGCAGCTCTGCATCTAATAAGTATAAGAAGGTAGTTCTTTTGGCCAGAGGCTGCTAACGTGTTTACCCTTTGCCAAATGGGAAAGGGGATGTGGAAGATTCCCCTACATTTTGCATGAGTCAGACACAGCAATTCTTGCTTTTGCTTTCGTTGACTAAATGACCACCTCCTGCAGGTTATCATCAATTTCCCAGACCCTGCACACAAGAGTGACATCGTTCAACTTAGAGGTCCTAAAAATGAGGTGGAGAAGTGCACCAAGTACATGCAAAAGATGGTGGCAGACCTGGTAAGGGGGGCTTCTCTCTGTTGCTCTCTCCTCCGTGCCTGAATGACCCTCAAATAAAGCAGAGCTGTACTGGCTTGACTAGGGCTGAAACACCTCGAGATGAGGGAGCTGTGGACACTGTTCTGTCTGGATGGGGTCTTGGGGTAATACCTGTTATTTAAGAGCTATAGGGGAAGGTACTTGCCTTTGCTCGTTCTTGCAAGTCTCTTGTATAGAGAACTTCCTCAGGTCTAAGCCTATTGTCAAAACCTTGTTGAACAGTTCACAGGAAAGGGCCTTGCTTGCCGTGACAGTGTTAATTTTAAGTTTTCCTTTCCTTTCTCCCTTAGGTTGAAAACAGCTTTTCTATTTCTGTCCCCATCTTCAAACAGTTCCACAAGAACATCATAGGGAAAGGAGGTGCCAACATCAAGAAGGTGAGATATCTTTCCTATCTCCAGTTTTCATTATGGTCACTGCCTACAGCTAAATCCCACTTTCTGCTCTCTCCTTCTTATCGGTATGTCAAATATAACTCCAAGGGCTTTTTTTTTTTTTCTGACATGGGACACCTCTGAGATGGTTTTATTTTTTTTCCTTTTTGACAGATCCGTGAAGAAAGCAACACCAAAATTGATCTCCCAGCAGAGAACAGCAACTCAGAGACAATTGTTATTACAGGCAAGAGAGCAAACTGTGAGGCTGCTCGCCACAGAATTCTTGCCATCCAGAAGGAGCTGGTAAGTGATGCGACTGGCCTGTTGCACGTGACACGCTTGCAGATGTTGCTAGAAGACATAAATACAGAAGTGCTTGTAGTGGGAGCAAGGGGGCAGGGAGGAGACAAATGTGTTAGTCTGTTCTTGACTTTTAAACCTGTTTGTGACTGATCATGTGTCAGGAATAGCCAGACTCAAACCACTCTGATCAGGCTTTTCTTAGATGCAGCTCTTTAAAGCTCCTAGCAATATGGGAGTTTAGAGGGTAAGCAGAGTGGATGCAAACATATTTCTGCAGCTTGACTGACAGCCTGGTACTGTCCTCTCTTAGGCCAACATTACAGAGGTGGAGGTCTCTATTCCTTCCAAGCTGCACAATTCCCTCATTGGCACCAAAGGCCGTTTCATCCGCTCCATCATGGAGGAGTGTGGTGGAGTCCACATCCACTTCCCCACTGAGGGCTCTGGCAGTGACACCGTGACCATTAGGGGCCCAGCCCAGGATGTGGAGAAAGCCAAGAAACAGCTGCTGCACCTGGCAGAGGAAAAGGTGAGCCTTGTCTCAAAGGGGAAGGAGCAGATTGGTTTTGGGGGGGTTGAAATGATCCCTCTGCCTACTGGGAAGACTTTGGCATCAGCCAGCCTAATCCTATTCTGAGGGATTTAAGTACAGTTTGGATGATTAAAAGAAAACTATGCTTCTATCCTTGCAACAATGAGTTCTTCCCCCATGGGTAGAACAACTGGCTGTAATGCTTCTCTGCCCAGGCTGGGAACATACTCAAAGGGTTAAGGCTCCCTCCTGCTGTGGTTTGAGTGCTGTTGGGTATCCACACTTCTCTGTAACAGCTTACTCTGTGTATCAACTTTACTTTTTCCTTGATCTCTGAATTCCAGCTCCAATTCTTCCATTTCACTGTGTACATCCAGGTTGGAGAGCTTCAGGTTGCAAGACCTTGCTCTGAGTTGTAACTGACTGGTCATTTTAATATAAAGAAAACACCCTTTCTAAAATCAGCATGTAAATATGTTCTCCTGATTGATTGGTTGCTTCTACTGCCTGGCTTGCAGTTAGTTTTTCAGCCCTGAGAACATTTCTCTGGTAGTGTTTTTAATTTAAGATCTCGTATACCTTTTTGACTTCAGTAACACTCTGCCTCTACCTTGCTTTTGCAACACTGTATATGTGGGTGTGGGTAACACACCTACATGCTTACTGTTGATGCTGATGTGTATCGTCCGTGGGTATCTGACTCGTTTCAGCAAACAAAGAGTTACACCGTGGACCTCCGTGCAAAGCCAGAGTACCACAAATTCCTTATTGGTAAGGGTGGTGGCAACATCCGTAAGGTGCGTGACAGCACAGGGGCCCGCATCATCTTCCCAACTTCTGAGGACAAAGATCAGGAGCTGATTACTATCATGGGAACTGAGGAGGCTGTCAAAGAGGCACAGAAGGAGTTGGAGGCCCTCATCAAGAACCTGGTATGATGTACTTTTTCTGCTTTCTTGCCTGTTGCTGGAGCAAAATGTTATGAATCCCTGTGGAGGACCTGCTTGTCCTAAAACCATCTGCTGCCCTTCATGGGAGCTCAGGAAGATCTTCCTTGCTGTTGGGGTGAGGTTGTAAACTGATTGCTTTTGAGTGCAGCAGACTTGTGCTTATCACCAGGACAGGCAGGATTGACTGGCTGTCATCTGTTGGCAGGATAATGTGGTTGAAGACTCCATGGTGGTTGACCCCAAGCACCACCGCCACTTTGTCATCCGGAGAGGGCAAGTTCTGCGTGAGATAGCAGATGAGTATGGTGGTGTGATGGTCAGCTTCCCACGCTCTGGCACCCAGAGCGACAAAGTCACCCTCAAGGGAGCCAAGGACTGTGTGGAGGCAGCCAAGAAACGCATCCAGGAGATCATTGAGGACCTGGTACGTTACAGGAAAACTGTTTCTTCTATAGTTTGTTGCTTCAGCAGTGCCTTCCTTGAACCTGCTGTACAGCTAACCTTTAGCTGAACAGTAGTTGTGGGATTTGAAGCTTTGCTGTCAACATACAGGGCCTGCAGACTTTGGAGCCATCTGACATTCCCTAGGTCAGGATCTAAAGTGACAATGCCTTATCAAGGTGTTGCCTCCTCTGACCATCTTCTTGGGTTTTAGGAGTGAAAATTGGAGACCTGTTGGTGATGTACTTGTAGATATTAAAATATCAGAGCCTTCTTGTGCCTCTCCTTGGGCAGTGTTTGCTCTCTGGGGCTTCCTGTGCTGTCAGTACTGGTTTTTGGAAGGAGCCAACTGTCAAACCTTTTCTTTTCCCTTCATTCTTTATTTTTTTCCTTCCCTTTAATGCTTCCTCCCTTTCAGGATAATAGAAAACTTGAGCTTTGGACTTGGAAGCCTTTGACATCATGGGTTGGAGGCAGCCTTCATTAAGAAATCCTCTTGCTGACTTCTCTGAGAGAGGAAAGATTCCAGGATACTTTCAGTTCTTCCCCTGACAGCAGCTGTTACCTTTTCTAACTCCTCTCTATGTCCACTATGGATGTCACCATGCACAAGCATCATGTTTTCTGGTGTGAAAGAGACTGTATCACAATAGAGCAACTCTGCTTTCTCACAGGAAGCTCAAGTGACAATCGAATGCACCATCCCACAAAAGTTCCACCGCTCCATTATGGGCCCCAAAGGATCCCGGATCCAGCAGATCACCCGGGACTATGGTGTCCAGATCAAATTCCCTGACAGGGAGGAGAACCCAGGTATACCCATGGATGCACGTTGGAATGGTAGTTGGGGTGATCAAATGAGTGTAGTGGAGTGTAGCTGTTCTGCTTAATATCTATGGAGAGCTGACCCCAGGTGTTCCCTACAGGTGAATGTGGGCTTAACATCAACCTTGCCCTCTTGGGAAGAGGGGACAGTTTTAGGAGGTAAAACCACAAACCTGGGTGTTCTGACCATGTTCTTACCACAGAGCACAGGCTGTGTGGGTGCAGGACCTACCCTGGCACCACAGGTTTACCAAGGTCTCTCTGAGCTCTCGTGCTCTCGCTGCTGGGTGTACTGAACTCAGCTCAGCTGGGGCCGTGTTGGATGCTCTCGCACAGCACCAGCCATCCTGCTCCAACATCCAGTGCCATGCTCTGGAACTTCTCTGTTGAGGAAGAAACCGACAGCCTTTCTTGTTGCTTCTGCTAACGTAGGAGCTCAGCCTCCGCTTCTGTAGTGCACCTGCAGGTCCTGTCTGTGTAGGCAAATGTCAGTGCTGTGCAGAGAAGTGTGGAGCAGACTGTATTGGTGAATGTTCTGATCAATACAGGCTAAGTCATGGCAAGCTGCCTGTGCTACAAGTGACCTACTCCATAGCAGTCTATAGTGTCTGACCTCTTGTGGCAAAGCTTCCACTGAGCCTGAGGATTCAGGGGGGGAGATAACAAGCAAGGAGGGGGCTCTGTGCATTTAACACAATACTTCCCATGTTTCCAGCCCCTGTTGCAGAGCCAGCTGTGCAGGAGAATGGCGAGGAAGGTGGGGAAGGCAAGGATGGGAAGGATGCAGATCCCAGCTCTCCAAAGAAGTGTGATATCATCATCATCTCTGGCCGCAGGGAGAAGTGTGAGGCAGCAAAGGAGGCATTGCAGGTATGGCTTTCTAAGCTCCTTAGCCTTGTAATGCACTGATGCTCTGATGCAAGCAGCTCACTGCAGGCTTTAGTGGTGGTAATAAAAGCTACTTAGTCAATGTGGCAATCCAGGGGGTCACTGATGCTAACCATAGAAGTGGTCTGTAGTGCTAAGGGGATGTCCTCTGCTGTGTGATTTAGCCTGATGGCTGCAATTACAGTGCCTGACCTTGGAATTGTGGGAGCATGTAGGTAGCCCCAGGTTACTTGCCATAAAAGCATGACATGGTTGTTTTATGGAGCACAGCTCGAAAGAGAAGTCTGATTGAGGCTGAAGAATTCTATCTTTAGCAGACCTTGCCATCCTCCTTTAGTGATGTTTTCCAGGCCTCTGCTAGGTGGAAGCCATGGATATGAAAACAGCCTGTTGCCAGAGATGTTTTTTAAGGTTTTTTTGGAAAAAATGCTTTAACACCCAAAAGACCATCTTGGTGTTTGCAGCTGTTCTCTCTTCCTGTGGAGTTTGTATTGTGACTACAAGGGAGTGTGCCTCAGTTTAGCAACACATTCTTTTGGGCAAGTATATGGCAAGCTGAAAGACAGGCGAAGTCTTTCAACTGGTAAACTCTGCTCCCTCCCCTGCAGGCTCTGGTTCCTGTCACCATTGAAGTGGAAGTTCCCTTTGATCTTCACCGTTACATCATTGGCCAGAAAGGAAGTGGGATCCGCAAAATGATGGATGAGTTTGAAGTAAGTTGACCTTCCTCCCATCTCTTCTGTCCTGGAGAATGTGCAAGTGACCATGTTTGTGTTGGCAGCAGTCAGTTGTGACATAGTCAGACTGTCATGGCTTGACTGTAGAATGCAGGTTTTCTAGTAAGAAAATGAGACCTGTGTTGTTTAATCCTTGGCTGCAGGGCTTGGAAGGTTTCATGCTGAAGCTGTATGATTGATGTTGATGCCATTGAGTGTTGCATCACTTGTTTGGTGCCTACCAGGGATTCCTTACCAGTGTGAGAGTTGTTTTACTCCTAGGCTATGGCAAATAACTCTGCCTGGCCTATCTGTTCAGAAGAATTCCCCACAAGCCCACAGGGACTCTTGGTGCTGATGCAGTTTGACTGCAGACAGTGCTATTGAACATGGATTTATTTTCTAGCCTCTTCAAGCCAGCACAGGGACTGCTGGAGGCTGAAGCTCTGCAGCAAAGCAATCTGATAATGGCTGATGAAACATGGTTCTATTAAAAAACCATCTAGACACAGTCCCAGGCAACTGACCCTAGGTGGCCCTGCTTGAGTAGGGTGGTTGGACCAGAGGTCACTTCAAACCTCAACCGTTCTGAGATTCTGTGGTTTAGGCTGTCTGGGTGGCAGCTGGTCTTGTCAGCATGGGAGATCAGTGAGATGGCAACCTGCAGTGATAGGCATCACAAGTGAGAATTGCTGCTTGTTACTCAGGTGAACATCCAAGTCCCTGCTCCTGAGCTGCAGTCAGATATCATCACCATCACTGGGCTGGCCACCAATCTGGACCGTGCCAAGGCTGGGCTGCTGGAAAGAGTGAAAGAGCTGCAAGCTGAACAAGAGGATCGGGTAAGGCCTGTGCCTGTAAGACCTGTGCCTGTCTGTCTTTCTTCCAGCCAAACAAGGCTTCAGCCTCTGGGTATTCTATTCAGAAGTTGTGCAGATTCCTGGAACCCCTCTCCTTTCAAGAGCACTCTTAGATGCTCTGTGGGTGTGGATTGCTCGTAAGTGGGTTACCCAAATGTAACTCATTCAATGTGAGCTGACAGAAGAGTTTTGGGATTCTACTTTAGGTAGTTTTGGACTGTCCAAAGCTCTACTGCACCTTCATGTACCTTTGAGACACTGCAGGGTGAGAACCTCACTGTTCTAGTAGACTCTCTGTAACTATTCTCACTGAATCCTTATCACAGCTCTGAATAAATAGGTGAGGCATGACTTGGATACTTGTTTGCTACTTGTAGTTTCCTGCTGAACTTGGCAAAAGGTCAAGGCCCCAGCAGATGGATGTTTTGGATGCTCTTCTGTAGCAACATACACTCGAGCATGACCCTGCAGAATCTGTTCTGTGCGTCGCAGAAGCCAGAAGGAAACACTGGAACTTGGATGGACATCACTGGACAAGCCATGATGTGTTCCCTGCTGTTGTATCTCACTTTGCTTCTTCTGTTCCAGGCCTTGCGAAGCTTCAAGCTCACAGTCACTGTGGATCCCAAGTATCACCCTAAAATTATTGGACGGAAGGGAGCAGTGATCACCCAGATACGTACAGAGCATGAGGTCAACATCCAGTTCCCTGACAAGGATGATGAAAGCCAGGTGAGAGATCAGAGGAGGTGCAAGGAGAGCTGCTGGTTGTCTCTGAGCATAGGAAGCGCAGCATCTTCTCTAGGGCTCTGAACTCCCTGCACTGCCTTTGGATAAGGTGGAGGGTAAAAGGGCTTAGCAGGGAGAAGGCTGCTTATCAGCCTGGTCTGTTACATGTTTCCCTGTGCCCCAGGCCCAAGACCAGATCACCATCACTGGCTATGAGAAGAACGCTGAGGCTGCTCGGGATGCCATCATGAAGATTGTTGGCGAGCTGGAGCAGATGGTTTCTGAGGATGTGACTCTGGACCATCGTGTTCACGCACGCATCATTGGTGCACGTGGTAAAGCCATCCGCAAAATCATGGATGAGTTCAAGGTGAGTGGTGGGGCAATGCAGCACAGGTTAGGCTGGGCTTGGGTGGCCAGTGGTGCCACTTGCTCCTGTGCTACAAGCTTGGTGCTTGGGAATATTGAATTCAGGAGTGTGAGACTCATATCTTGTGGTCTTTGTGCCTGTTGAGCACCTTCGGCTGGAACAAGTGCAAAAAAACCCCAACAGTGCTGTCTTTTCGTCCAGCTCTGTCACCACAAGCATGTGAGCAGAATCCCCAGGCCTGCCCTGAGCAGCTGGGCTATCTGAGCACCATACCCAGACACCAGCTGAAGCATCCTCACACAACCTCAGCTGTGAGTCACCTTTCTTCTGGGAGCCAGGCAGGGAGGAGGCTGAGCTCTTCCTGTCCTACTGAAACACAGCCAGAAGAGGAGCCTGGAAATGCTTCCTTGGTTATCTGGGCTGGCCCTGCAAACAGCACTGAGCTCTCTCCTCTCTGCAGACCTTTTAGTGGGTTTCTTGCAGACAAGGTCCTGGGTGGTTTTCAAAGAGAGGGGGTGTTTCTATCAACTACTCTGCTCAGTTACTGGAGGTGGACAGCCAGGCCTCTTGCTGGGAGCTCTTGAAGGATACTGTGCCCAGACTCCCTCAGCTTGAGCATAAAGGAAATCCTCTGGATTTATTTGTCTCTCGAGGCCACTGTTGGTTCCCTTGACTCTGGGAATTTTGACATGCTTTCAGGGCTCCACATTTGGCTAAGTCTGGCAAATTTGTACTCCAGAAAGGGCAGAGACCTTTGCCTCTTGGCAGCATGTGGCAGTAGCAGTCTCCTTTACTACAGGAGCGGAGCAGTAGTGAATGTCAATCCAGAGTGATGAGTCTTTGGAGACTTGCATCTTAGCTGAGCTCAGTTTTAGAAACAAGCTCCCAGATGAGCATCCTTTGGCTTTGGTCCTGTCTTGTGTGGCTTCCCTGCACCCATCTGGAAAGCAAGCTGTGAGAGCACGCAGTGGCTGGCTGGAGGGTACACTAAGCCAGCTCCATAAAGCAACTGTCGGCCAGGATCACTGGCTGGAGAAGACAGAAATCTTACCGTGCTTCATGCTAATGGCTTGGTTGTGAAAGTGCTTGCAGCAGCGTGAGGAGAATTTCTGGAAATGCAGCCCTCTTCTGCCTCTGCTGCAAGTGCTGTACAGAAAGCAGTGGGCCTCTGGTCGGTGAGAACAGCAGGGACTGCTGGGAGATGGGTCATTGCTGTGGACTCTTTTCTGACAGGCACATTCCAGTGCCCCCTGCAGTGTCTGAATTATGGAGGGTGCTAAACAGACTTGCAGCAGTGACCATGGCTTTCCTCTGCTGTGGATCTAATGACGAAGGTCCCTGGGGAGTCTGTGGTTTTCAGATGGGCAGATGTAAGTCCTGTCCTGTTCCTTGTGTTGCAGGTGGATATTCGCTTCCCCCAGAGTGGAGCTCCTGACCCCAACTGCGTGACTGTAACAGGACTCCCTGAGAACGTGGAAGAAGCTATCGATCACATCCTGAACTTGGAGGAGGAATATGTAAGTTTTCAGGAGGGCCTTGGAAGGATTTCCTCTGCCACAGAGATGGATGTCTGAAGTATCTGCATGTGATATTTTCTGTCACTGCATCAGAGAACTCGAGCCCTGTGTAGGTGACAGTCAGCCCTCTCTGCAACTGTCCCTCAGACCAAGTGGGCCCAGAGCCCCAGGCTGTGCTCTGTGAAGCAGTGCAGGGACCAGCCCCACTGTCCAGGAGAGGACAGTGAATGAGAATGCTGTGGCATGTGCATATGCTTGCCTTGCTGCAGCTTGCATCAGTTAGGAGTTGGTAGTGCAGAAACACTGTGTTTGGTCATTGTAGAACAGGCTGGTGACCTGGGACAGGTTTCAGCATGGTGAGATGGGGAGGGGGGGCTGTTATACCAGTTTGAAGATCTATCAAATCCGCCCCCCCTAACTGGGCCATGTCCATGCAGCTTGCAGATGTAGTGGACAACGAGGCAATGCAGGTATATATGAAGCCCTCTTCACATGAAGAGTCCAAGACCCCATCCAAGGGCTTTGTGGTGAGAGATGCCCCCTGGGCCACGGTCAACAACGAAAAGGTGAGTGCTGCTGCTGCTATGGGCCTGGGGGCACAAGGCATATGACACCCTGTGCCAAGAATTCACCGTGAGGTCTGGCCCTCCTGTCTTGGCTGGGGAAACAGAGCACTCTCCCTCCCTCAGTGGCAGAGAGAGCAGTAGAGGGCCCTCCTGCTCTCTGTGGCCTGTGCGAGCTGAGAGCAGGCCTGGGCTCTGCCCCTCCAGCTTCTGAACGCTGCTGTCTTATTCTTCCAGACATCTCACCCACACCAAGTACCCCACTGTGGAGCTGTTGGGTAATAGGGGGCCTTTACCAGAAAGTGTCCTGCCAGGTCTTGTTGTTTTTAGGGGTAGGGACAGCGCCCTGGGACTCTCGATTCTTCCGCTGCTGTGCGGAACCAGCACAATGTTTGCAGCTGCCCCAGTGCTGCTGCAGGACTGGCCTGACCTCACTCCAGTGAACGAGTTAGTGGGGTTGGACCCTCGGAGCCCTTGATCTGCCTGCCATTTGCTCCTCTCTGCAACCTCCTAAACGTCATCTCTAAATGGCTTGACCTTCCACCCTGGGCAGTCCTAAGGTTATAATGATCCTTTTTGGCCCTCACCCATTGTCTCTTCTCATAGGACATCAGAAATGCTGCTTAGCTTAGGGGCACACCATGCACGTTGGCAGCGGGGCAGGAGCTTAACTTGTTGCCTTTTTGTTTGCTCTAGGCCCCTGATATGAGCAGTTCTGAAGACTTCCCCAGCTTTGGGGCTCAAGTGGCCCCCAAGACTCTTCCCTGGGGACCCAAACGATAATGACCTGGAAGCAGAAACTCCTCCAGCCCGCTGACCTGACACTAACCTGCCACAAATACTTCCTGTCTGAAATCTGACCCAGCGGCTGGAGCACAAGTCAGTTGCCCCAAGAGGTCTCCTAATGGTGTCTGGAGTGCTAGACCCCATCCTGCTCCCCTCAGCTATCACCATGGCTAGGACCCACCCTCATCTCTTGATGGATATTCTTTCCTCCTTTGGAACAAGACTTCCACTCAGATTCAAACACTAAATGTGTGTGTTTTTGTTAGAAACTTTGTAATTGACTCAAAGTGGCTAAGATTTGCAGCTTCCCGAGCGCTAGCAGAGCAATCTGCTCTCTTGAGCATGTCTTACTAGGCATTCTCGCCTTCATTAGGAGACCTCCTTTACTGTGGCTAGGAATCTACTTCCTGTCTCATGACCTCAGGAAATAAATTTCCTTGACTTTCTAAAGCCAAAACGTTTGCCCTCTTTCCTTTGTGTTTATCCCAGGCCTTACCTTACCTTTGTAGAGTGCAATCAACTTTTTTCCTTTTAACTGCCAAAAATTCATTTAATGCTGATAGCTGACTGTGGGGAGAGCTTAAAATAATCTAAAAGGTCAGAAACTTGCTTTTTAAAGGAACAAAACCTTCAATAGGCCATAGAGGCAGCAGAGATGGAAGGACTAGAATGACATATGGCTACCCTGGTCAGGTAACCAGCTCCGAGTGCAGCACGTAGCGAGCATGCCCGTGTGCCACACGAAGCACAGCCCCAGCCTGAACGCTTGACAAGTCTTCCAGTGCGTGATAACAGACCCTGTTCCTAGTTCCCTGCATCCCCTCGTTCACCCTTGCCAGCAGCCAGCAGCGTGAGCAGCAGGTGAGCCAGCACATGGCACCGTTACCGGATGGGACAGATTGGGGTCAGCCAAGGTTGCTGCGGTGGAAGGGCCCAGAAGAAGCTGGCGGGAAGCACAGCCTTGAGAAGCTGTAGTTCTCTGCTAGCACTGCAGCATCTCGGCACGAGCGGTAGGGACACCTGTTACTCTATTGCCTTCTTTCTACCTCAAACGTCAGTACGATGGCGGCCTCTCCGTGTGAGTGGGTAAGCAGCTGTTCCAGCTCTTGCCCTGGCAGCCAGAGCAGAAGCTTGGAGGAGAAGCAAGAGGAGCCTTTTGTCCCCGAATGGCTGTGGGGGCCTCCCTGGCAGGAAACAGCAGGGTGATGCTGAGGCAGGCTGTGACTGGGAGCGAGCGGTAGGACTGCTTCCTGAGCTGTACCAGGGCTTGGCCCCAGCGGTGCGGGCACAGCCTTGCCGCAGCCCTCGGCTGCAGAGGTTGGGAGCTGGGCTTCTGCTTTGCTGGCACTGGGGGGCTGATGGCTTAGTGCGTTGAGACCTCCCCAAGGCCTTCATTGTACGGGCAGTAGAGGGTGATCCGTGCGTGCTCAGTTCCCTGGGCTGCTTGCCCCTAGGCCCTGCCACGGCTTGCTCAAAGAGGACTGTGTCCAAGCTCCTCCAGCCAGTAAGAGCAAAACCACATCTTCTTGGAGGGAGGCAGGGAGCCTGGAGTTTCTGTGTTCCCTCCTCCCCCTGCCTCAGTCCTACAGAGGTAGTCTGAGCCATTCCTCTATCTCAGCTGCTTCAGCTCTTGGACAAACAGGAGTCGTACCCTCTTTTCTCTAGTGCTGCTTATGGAGCAAAGGCCCAAAATTCTGGCAAGCTGAGCCCAGCATTCTTGCCTTTCCCTCTGTCTGGTAGGCGTGACGTGCTGATGCCGCTTCTTCCTGCGCCAGCTCTTCTCAGAAGAGGCTGCTACGCAGAAGGTGAACCAAAACCGCACAGCGCTCTCCTTCAGTTTCAGAACTGAGTGAAGCTGCCCCTGGCCCAGCGCCGGGCACCCGGCTGCCCCCACAGGGCAGGATGGGCTTGCCTCCAGCATGGGAGACAGGGTGGGCCAAACAGAACTAGGGTGACACCCTCCCATCCGCATCTGTCACAAAACGGTTATTACCCCTGTAGCTTAGGTCTGTCCTATGTCACCAAGCCTATCACCCCCCTCTTCCTCTTTATGCCCCTCCCCACCCCGTGCCCTCCTCAGTTGCACAGCTAGGCTTGTGTTACATTTGGGGCATCACCATCTCAGCTTGTGCCCCGTAGCCCAACCCTCCACTCTAAAGAAGGTCATGAAGTGATTGTACCTAGTACTGTCCCCTCACCACCCTCCTTCCGCAGCAGACTGTGGCATGTGTCCATTTCCTCTCTTTGACGTCTTCCATATTGTATGTTTCCATAGCAATGATCCCTTGGCCTTAACTTTGGAATTTGGAGACTATATGCAAACATGTAAAAAGGCTCATGAGTATGGATGACACTGGAATTTTATAAATTCTAAAATAAAACCTGAAACAGCTTGGAGTGTCACGGATATTATTTCTACTGCTGGTTTGAGATCCAAGGTAGCCCTTGCTTGGCTGCCCTTAGCCTGGTGTGAGGAGTTCCAGCCTGTGTGCACCAGGGGCTCTCAGGGCAAGCGGCTGGATCGAGGGAGGAGGCAAGAGCAGCACTGGGCAGCGGCAGAGACTGCGCCTTCTTCACGGGTAGACTCTGACCCACTAGCACGCCAGGGAGCTGGTGCCGGGGATGCTGCCAGTGTAGGGGAGGAGAGGAAGGCACCAGCCATTGTCCTTCTTGCTCACCTGCTCCAGAAGCAGAGCTGCTCTTCTGCCTTCTGTGGCTGGCACCACTGCACAGCACCCCCTGACCGGGGCCAGGCTGCTACTCTGCTAGGGGGAACTTGGCTCAGGGCCTGCCACGCTGCCCCGTCAGGGGGTCCCAACGCCTCACAACATTCACCCAGTGTCTCCATAGCTCTCCTCCTCCCAGCAGCAGCTCGGCCATTGCCAGTGTACCTGCTGGTGCTGGCAGAAACAAACCTTCCAGCTATAGTTGCAGCCAGCACAGGCAGAGGCAGGAGAAGCCAGAACCAGCGCAGGGGCCAGTAACCCTAACTTCACTTGCCCTGAGTGGCAGGTGGAGCTGCAGTTGCCCTGGCCAGCGGTGCAGGTGCCGCGTTGGCCCAGCTGAGCGCAGCCCGGGGCTGTGCTGTGGCCAGCCTCCTGCAAGTCCCTTTGTACCAGCTCAGGTAAGCACCAGTGGAGCGACCGTGTGGTGACGCCAACGCGCTTGGCCAACCGCCCAGAGCCAGCCATATCCCTCCCTGGCTTTAGCAGGAACTGTGCCGTGGGCTTTGGGGCACTCAGCTGCTGGGAACTGCTCCATATCCCAGGGCCAGAGCCACAACGCTGGCCTTGTTTCTTGTCTGTCGTCTTTCCAAGAGGACGTGAAACACAGAACAAGGAGGAGATGGAGGGGCTGCCACAGCCTACCTTCTTCTCAGCCAGGTCCTCCGTGTCCAGATACCGTTCACACTTCACCTTGTGCTCCATGGACTCAGAATGTCGAGTACCAGCCATGCAATCACGTCCAATAAAAGAAACCACATGCGGGATGTGCAGGTTGGACAAGGTGGCAGGTCCTTACCCCTGCCCCCGCCACCAGGCCCTGGGCCACCCTTGCAGGGCTTGGCACCTGCTATCTCAAACACGATGAAGCTTGGCCAGTTTCTGGCCAAGTGTATGGCCAGCAGCTGCCAGTAACTCAAGGACAAGTCAGCCTAGTCCCTAAATGCTCTCTATGTGTGGGACTGAAGTGCTGCTGTTACTGCTGCTGCTGCTTGGCGGCTGTCACTGTTGGACGTTGCTGCCATCACCGCTCCCAGCCCGGGCCACTCAAGCTCAGCAAAACCAGCCTCAGCCAAGACCCCGGCTGCTGTAGGTAGCTCAGCCTTGGAGGACTTGCTCCTTCAGACAAGTGCCTCGCTCCACAACCGGAGAGATTTTGCTCCAGCCCCAGGTCAGGCTGGGCAAACACCCCATACACACATTACCCTCCACAAGGGCATAGTCAGCATGGGATGAACGAGAGCCCTGAGAACCTCAGAAAGGTGGGTGGACAACCTGGACCTGGCTGCTATGCTAAACAAAACATTTGCTGTGGCAACAGCAGGAAAACAAGGCAACTCCAAGGCAAAGCAAATGAGGAGCAAAATGTTGGGGGGGGGCACTCCCACCTGTGTGTGGTGGTGGTCTTCAGGACAAAGGCCCACGGCACATATGCCAAGGTGACAGCCTGGCAGGCTGCTGTCATGGATGCACTGATCGTACACACAGGGCAGGAGCCAGGAGGTGAAGGCAGTGAAGAAGGCCTAGAAGCAGGGAGATGTGCTGCACAGGTTCTGTAGCTGGGGGTTGCCCTGTCTCCACTGGCAAGACCTCCTCCATGCCCTGTGGCCCCGAGGTGGCTTTCTGCCTCTCCTTGCCTTCAGCCTTACAAACCAGCCATGAACACTGCTTGCTCTTAGGCAGCAGCTGCCTGCTCATGGTGCTGTGTCCTGCTCTCCCCCTGCAGTTAAACCCAAGCAGAGCCACACACTCTGGAGGGTGATGGCTTCCCACCACTTGTGGCTGAAGCTGTACCTTCTGCAAAGGCCGACCCACCCCAAAGGCGCTGCAGCTCCCTCATCAGTCAGCATTCTCCAGCAGCCAAACAAGTTTTCCCCCTAATTCCTCTGCTACATTTGCATCCCTCTCAACACCTACCTGCCCAGCAGACGTTGCTGGTGACAGCCAGGTGAGTGATGGCCTCCAGCATTGAGAACCAGATGCTGATGCCCTGTACCCATTTGGCCACGGGCCACTAGTAGTCACGGACAAACTTGTGGGCATCTAAGCAGATCTCCACCCGGTTGTTGAGCAGTGTGAAGAGGGGTGTCAGGGGACAGGCCACCACAAAGATGGCGACGAAGCCAAACTGAAGGAAGAGGAGGGGGGAGGGAGAGGCTGAGAGCCAGCACCAGCAGCTGTGGCATCTCCCAGCCCTATCCCACAGGGAGTGGGTCAGCCCTTCTCCCTCCTGCAACCATGGGCTGCTCAAGGTGAAAGCTCCCATGGCTGGTCCCTTCCTCTGAGGAGCTCCTGCAGTGCCTGCCTCTCCCCACCAGCTTTCTCCCAGTGCTTCAGTCCTCCCCCCCCTGAGTGCCCATCTTCAGGTACTCCTGAAACAGCCCTTTGAACACCAGCAGCTGTTGTTGTGGCCAGGATCTCATAGAGCTGCTGGGGACAATACCAGGAAAGGTGAGACACAGCCATCCCCCATCCTGGGGAGAGGAGTCCCCACAACCAGTTGGCTTTTTGGCTCCAGCTCCAAGCATGATTCCCAGATGCTGAATGTCAGGAGGAGAGTTTCCACCCAAGCCTTTTAATCCCCTCTGGAGTTACCAGCACACAGCGACTTAGTCTGGGACCTTTGAAACTGCACCAACTCAGGACAGTGCATCTACTCACAGCACTTCTCCCCCAGGCCCCACAGCCTACCTGGGCCCCCATCCCAACAGAGCATGTCCTTCTCTCAGCAACTTATTTTACTCACCAGACAACACCCGTGTTACCCTCTGAGCATGCACAGTACCTTTAAAATGCACCGGACATTTCAACTGAGGTAAGCAGGGAATCATCCAGTATCTGTCAAGTAGGAGCATACTAATAAAATAAGTAGGAGGCTTCTTATGTTTGAACAGTATCACTGTGTTACCTGGCTCTAAGCAGGGTGCTGGCTTTGGGAATTACCCCCTAGCACCCTTTATCTGTGCAGAACTGGAACAAAACAAGTATCCCGATTCTCTGTGTTCTCTTTGCACACTGGGTAAAGAACCCAGGTTTGGGACAAGACTCCTGCTGCTCTTCACCTGCTTCTCCTCAGCTCAGGAGCAGGAAGTGCCACCCCACTA